>NW_025911582.1:0-45187 GCF_018835915.1 Vigna umbellata
GTTGTGTTCGGTGGTTAAGTACTTTAAATTTTTTTTGGCAATTTAGGGGTTTGTTGTGTTAGTTAGGTGTTTATGTGGATCGTTAAGTGTGATTCGAAAGTTTTGTGAACATTTGTGGTTGATGTGGTTTGGGTGGGGAAGTTTTTTTTTTTAATTTTTGGGGTTTGTTAGTGTTGTTGGGTTATTTTGACTTAGGTTTTGTATTATGTTTGGTTTGACAGTGATGGATTGCATTAAAGAAGAAGCTCATCACAATGTAAGTAATTGTCATGTATTGAAACTATATTAGTTTCTTTGAAAAATGTTGGTTAATGGTTATTTATGTTGAAAATAATTTTTAGTTTCGATTATGATAGCCCCCCCCCCCCCCCCCCCTGGTGCGACACCAAAGTCATAAATGAGATTAATGGTATACTAAGTGAAAATGATCGGACATGTATTGGTCAGACTTCATTCAAGTGGTGTCTTCATATGTCTTCATATCGGTGAGAGTAACCATCTAGGAAATGTAGATAAAAGGTTCATCTTGAAACATTATCTACGACTAAAAAAGAGGTCTAAAAATGAGTTAGTAGTCCTTGGAAAGCTCTTTGAGTCTATGTTCCAACAAAACAAGAATCGTCTCATTTAGAGTTCGGTAGAGAGAGTTATGAGCAAAATAGTCAGCAAAGGTGAAAGTTGAAAATACATGAGCATGATTAAAATGTCGATTTTAATAATTTTACTGTAGCTAGTGCTGTTGTCCCAAAATTAGGAATTAGCAGTCATTGAAAAAAAATTTGACTCTATTTTCAAATAAAAAAAGAATCATCATATCACTACAGAAAATGAGAATTACCTAGTGATATTTACATACGAATTTTGATCCCGTATGTTAACACATGTATTACATACGTATTTTACATGCGAATCATGAAAAAGAACTTAATACAGGATTTACATACAGATTTTATCTACAGATATTTCTGTCATGTAAAATTCGTATGTATGTTGCGGCGTTTAGGCAGAAACTTTACTTAAGGATATAATCCGTATGTAAGCATTTAAAATCCGTATGTAATCCAGAAAAAATACATTACCCTACCGATATTACATACCAATTTTTAAAATCCAATTATTAAAAAAAAAAAAAATAAAACTAAAAATGTAGGTTTTCGTTGTTTTGTACCTGGACGTTTTCATTTGCCTTAGTGGTTATAAAACGCAAGGGTTTTAGGAAGAAGAGCGAGGAGTGTGACAACGACAACATCCACCTCTACGACCTCTCCACTGTCTCCTCCCTCGATTCCCTCTACCAACCATCTGCCTTTGTTACCACCCTCTCCTTCTACGCCCCTCCCAATCTCCCCTTCCCCCGCAACCTCATCTCCATTGACGCCGCTAGCTCTCTCACCATTTTTAGCGCGTACAATAAACACCCAAATAACACAACAACCCCTAAATGACCAAAAAATTTTCAAGAGCTTAAACCCACTGAATACAAACAATGCATTACGAAAAAAACGAAGGCAAGCTTCAAAAGCCACCTCCAATGGCGGTTTTGGGGTTCCTTGGTTCCAAAGGGAGAAACGGCGACGCGTACAACATTGCGGTCAACGACGACACTCAGGCGAACTTCAAACTTCGACAACGACAGGGGCGCCTGTGGGAAGAGGGACGCTTGTGGGTGGGTGGGAGGGACGAGGGTACAACATTGCGGTCAACAGCGGCACTCCGGCGAACATCAAACTCTGACAACGGTGGGGACACTACTAGGGGGAAAGGGACGCTTTGGGGGGTGGGAGGGAGGAAGGTTCTCTAGATTTCTCTCGCGAAAATCACCTTCTCTTTTTTCAAACCCCTCCAGTTGAATTCCGCAAAAGCAAAACTCTACATCTCTTCAATTTCCAGCATATACCGTATAGAGTATGGGCTGAACGGTTACCATCCAAGACCGTTTGATGCAGACGCTTACACAACTAAGTCAACAGCTTAAATGATGTTGGGTCATTAATTGGGCCAGCATTTTTCAATCATTATTGGGCCAACAGTCCAGCAGACGGTTAAAATAACCAAAGATATCTGATTAGAGATATTGATGAAGCTGTTGATGAATAACTAACCGAATCTTCAGGTAAGTTTGTTATTATTTCGTCTAAATATTCAACAGTGAGAACAATTCACTAGATATTCTATTGTGAGCAGAAGGTCCCCAAACACACGCCTAACTTGAGCGTCGGAGCGCTTTTTGAAGGTACCTCCCCCTCCGGTCCAAGGCGATAACCGAATAGCCAGGAATATATCCGATCGGAGCTAGGTGATAACCGAGCAGTCATATTCAAGACAAGTGGTCGAGACGGAAAGCGAGCAGTTCAGAAAGGTGACCCAAGCATTCGGAAGCAAACAAAGCCACGTCAGAAAGGTTAGCGTCTCGGTCCACAAAATCCCTACCGAAACATTTTGACCCCCACCGTGGGGCCAAGCGGCATCCCGTAGTAACCGCAAGGACCTAGACAAGGACGCAGTCTCAGCATCATCATGTCCACAAGGCCCCTACATATTGATCCCGATTGAAGAAAAGAAAAACTCTCACCATTCAAACGTCAACAAGTTCTTACGGCGTATGTAAATATTTTGATAAACCATCTTAAATTCATTTTATATTATATGATTTAATTTATACTTCTAAACCATTTGGAATATTCATGTTATCCATCTCAACATATAAAAGCATCCTCTATGATTGATGCATCACCTACGAAAAGACTCACCAACAAACATAAAAATACTCTAGCACCTGCCTGCATTCAACTTTGTTAAAAAAATACATATATTTTGATTAATTATTCTTCCCTTGCTAAATAATTTAATTTAAATATCTTAATCCAATATTATAATATTATTCAAGACTTATCCAGGGTCCAATGACACACTCACTACTTAGCCAAATTTGGCATCAAGTGTCAACCATTCAAATATTAGGTCATTCGGCCTCACAACTATTCAGCCATTCGGCCTCACAGGTATTCGGCCCTTTGGCCTCAACTGCTCAGCCTTACAAGGCCTTAGATACTTTAGCCAACTATGGTATCAAGACTTCGACTATTCAACCATTCGGCCATTCGACCTCACAATGCAGATGACAGGATCATGCCCACGAATTACTTGGCAAATCGGGCACTTACCGTTCGGGCCACCTCACAAAACCTAAGCATGTTATCTGAAAAAATCCTGTCCAAACCGAGCGGTGATAAAAGTTCACAACGAACTTTCACTCTCGTAAACAAAACCCAAGGACGTTATCCGAAAAACTCCTGGTCCAAACCGAGCGGTGATAAAAGTTCTCAACGAACTATCACTCTCGTAAACAAAACCAAGGGACGTGTCCAAAAAACTCCTGGTCAAACTGAGCGGTGATTAAAAGTTCTCAATGAACTGTCGCTCTCGTAAACAAAACCCAGGGACGTTATCCAAAAGAAACTCCTAGTCAAAACTGATTGGTGATAAAAGTTCTCAACGAACTATCACTCTCGTAAACAAACCCAAGAACGTTGTTCAAAAAACTCTTGGTCCAAACCGAGCGCGGATAAAAGTTCTCAACGAACTGTCACTCTCGTAAACAAACCCAGGGACGTTATCCGAAAAACTCCGGGTCCAAACCGAGCGGTGATAAAAGTTCTAAACAAGTTGTCACTCTCGTAAACAAACCCAAGGACATTATCCGAAAAACTCCTGGTCAAAATCGAGCGGGTGATTTTTTTAAAAGTTCTCCCAACGAACTGTCATTCTCGTAAACAAACCAAGGGATGTTTCTCCGAGGAACCCCTTGTCTTAAATCGAGCAGTGAAGAACGTTCTCCCTAAACTCTCACTCTCGTCCCTAAACGAATGGTCGGAGGGTAGTAGTAGACCATTCGACCTCACAAGTACTCGGCCATTCGGCCTCAAAGGTATTCAGCCATTCTGCCTCATAAGTATTCGGCCATTCGGCCTCAATAGTATTCAGCCAGTCGGCCTCAAAAGTATTCAACCAGTCAGCTTCATAGTGCAAGATCCTGGACATAAAAATCGTGCGGCCTTGGGAAAAAAGGTCCAAAGAAAATTCTAAAGTCTGTCGTTCAGCCCAAAGAAGAAGCGACGACTTAAAGCACATTGAAAGCAAGCTCCTGAATACAAGGAGAACAACCTCTCTCAAACTTATAAGTCCTATAGTTAACCTTGGCTATAGCCAAGCGGTTAACTCGGACTTGGGGGGCATATGTATCGTTATAGAGTATGGGTCGAAAGGTTATACCATCCAGGACGTCGGTCCACAAACGCTACATCAACTAAGTTCAACCAGCTTTTTTTTAAATGGATGTTGGGTCATAATTGGGCCAACGTTTTTTTTTTTAAATCATTATTGGGCAAGGTCTAGCAGACGGTTTAAAATAACCAAAAGATTATCTTAATTAGAGATATTGATAAGCTGTTTTGATGGAAAAACAAACTGAATCTTCACGTAAGTTTGTTATTATTTTGTCTATGAAGCACTCATAAATACAATGACAGGGCCAAAAGCCTACTTACGTTCTATTCACTCTCCACTACATCTAAATATTCAACAGTGAGAACAATTCATTGGATATTCTATTGTGAGCAGAAGCTCCTCAAACACACGCCTAACTTGAGCGTCGGAGTGCCTTTTGCAGGTATCTCCCCCTCCAGTCCAAGGCGATAACCGAACAGAGAGGAATACAACCGATCGGAGCTAGATGACAACCGAGCGGTCATATTGAAGACAAGCGGTCGAGACGGATAGCGAGCGGTTCAGAAAGGTTACCCAAGCATTCAGAAGCAAAACAGAGCCACTCAGAAATGTTAGCATCTCGATCCCAACAAATCCCTACCGAAACACAACCTATTTCAATTTTTTAATTTACACATTAGCCACAAAGAACGATAGGTATTAGTCCATGACAAAATATTAGTGAAATTAATAGTGTCAAAATAATCATATCGATTCGAAAATGTTAAGAAGTATCATAGGAGTGGTCCTGGAGAGAAGCACCATTCAACAGTCTGATTGGACCGTCTCAAAATTATAGAACTCTTATGTAAAGGGGTTGGTGGTTTCTGGATTTATCATTTATTGATAATATTGGGTAAACAAAAACTTTATTATATATATTATATATATATATATATATTAGGTAGTCTTAGCTGAATATTTTTACTAATTCTTGATAAATGTCTAATTACAAGATTTTTCTATGCAACTAATAAAATTATAAGGTAATGAATAATTACCTACAATATCACAATAGGTATTGGTGCAAGAATTCTAAATTGAAAATACAAGAAGAGTAAAAGAAAAATATCACCTGTTTTATAATTGATTTTACAATGAGAAACCTGCTATTTGAACATTCTCCCTCAGATGAATCTTTTGATAAAATTAAAATTGACTTTTATAACATTTCAATCTGAGATATATATCACTTTTATACTTTCTAGTTTGACAATGAGAAAGAGAGTTCTTTTATAGAGGTTTTATTGTACCAAACTATTATAATCGATTAAATTTTTCATTTCAAAATCAATAAACTATTTTAGTTATATATTAATCAATTATCACTTAATCTAATCAATTATTTGAAGTTCTAAGATATATGTTTGAAATACTCTTTCATCTAATCGATTAAGAGTAGAAGTGATTAACTTCAGTTTTACTTAGTAGATTATTTTTGAATCTAATAGATTATTTATATCTATAAGTTTTTTTTTACTAAAATATAATTGATTATATTTTATCCTAATAGATTATATTGTAACCAATTTAAAAACACAAATGTTGATTTATCATAGTTGATTATGTATTAAATTAAATCAATTATTTTATTTTTGAAAACATTTTGTCTTTTCATAAACACTTTGAGAGATAGTTCAAACTTAACGAATATTACACCACTCTTATAAGTATTTGTAGAAATTATTATATAAACTTAAGGTTTTTAAATAATGTCTCGCTTTAAGGTTGATTTTAATAAAAACGAGTTAGGAAGTACTAGTGTTTAGGATAGTTTGGTTTAGTGGTTTCTAATTATTTTGAGCGGTAGAGTTATGAAGAGATTATTTAAATATTTGGACGTACATGGGCGAAGCATAGAAAAAAAATTTATGAGAAAGTTTGATCACAAAAATAAGAAAAAAACTAGCTTCATGGAAAGGTAAACATTTATCTTTTGTTGGTAAAGTAACCCTTATATAAAATCCATATTATCCACCATCTCATTATACTTCCTATCATTTGTACAAATTGCCTCCCAAGTGTGGGAAAAACAATTAAAAAAATACAAGATTTCTTAAGAAAAACAATTAAGGAAATACAAAAGGATTTCTTACGAGGTGGGTCGAGAAGGAAGGAAAATTGCATGGGTAAAATGAGATTATATTGGTAAAACTAAGGAAGAAGGTGACCTTGTTGTAAAGGATACGAAATTCTTTAATATGACTTTGATGAGAAAATGGGAGTGGAGACTAGGAAATGATGATACGAGATTATAGAAATATATGGGTTTAATACCTATTTTGATCCCTCGGTTTGTAGGGTGTGTTCAAAGTTGTTTTTCTTTTTTTCAAAAGTTCACAAACGTCTTATATTTTGTAAAAATGGTTCACGTTAGTCTTTTTTGCTTACAACGTTAAAAACACTAACGACCTCTTGGTGAAAACTAAATGACTTGTACACTTATTCATTATGTGACATGTTGAGTTGAAATGACTTGGCAAGGAGTGTGTAAATGTTAAAATTGAAGTAATTGGTTAAAAGCAAAGGGTTAGAGCTGTTGTTGATTTGTCCTGAAGTGAGCAAAGTTGTTCTTACCAAATTTAAAAGCAAAGGGTTAAGGTTGTTGTTGATTCATCCTGAAGTGAGCAAAGTTGTTGTTCCCAAACTTAAAAGTAAAGGGTTAGGGTTAGGAATGACGTCTTCACAAAGTTGTTGTTCTTGTTCGAAGACATGAGGCAAAGGATTTTCGCATTCCTCACATGATGGTAGTTCGAGGGGAGGTGGGATAACCCATATTTACAAGTGCTTCTTGCGATGAAGGACGATGTTGTTTTGAGGTGTAGAAAACGAATATAGTGGAGTGATACTGTGATTTGGGTTTTTGTAGATTATGAGTTTTCTGATTTGGGATTTTAGGGTTTTTTTGTGCAGGTTGTATGATTGAGGTTGAATAAAGAAGAAATTGAGGTTGAACAAAGGTAGAAAAATAGTAGGTAGAGAACTGAGGCAGAAAATTTGACACTACAATTGATAAAGAGAGAAGTGGATATTACAACTGAGTTTTGAACTGCAGCAGTACTATTACTGATGCAAATGTAAATTTAGTGACATGTTAGCCTTTGACTAGACACCAACTATTCTTATTTTCATTTCACAACTATTCTCGTAATGTTTAATGTTTAATCAGAGTTAGGTAATACCAATTTAAAAATTTGTAAATGAAAAATTGTTCATGTTAAAGAACATATTAATAGAGCACGTAACAAAGCACATAACCAACATTTATGGACATTTAAGACAGATATGGATTTTCTACATTCACATGGAATTCTTTGGCGGTGTCAAGAAAAAAGAATACAAGAAGGAACCGGAAAAATTATAACCCCTTCCCATGACACATGCCAATTCTATGAACTATACCTTAAGAGACAAAGGATGTAATGTCATGCATTTTCAAACATTATTTGTTCCTGGAACTGACACGTTGATTTTGACATGTCTATGAAAAGGTCACATTGCATGCATCACACTCTTCATGTTCATCATCTCCCTCCACTCCCTTATATAAACCTCCCAATCCTTAACCACTCTCTACCACTACTTCGGTTTCATTTGTTCTGGAATCTCACGAACTTGTTTGCTTATTTCTTCTCAAACTTACATATATTAACCTTTCTTGTACTATCATGGCTTCCAGGGTGGATTTTGTTTTGGTGATGGTGGTGATGTTGCTTGCTATGAACTGTAATTGCACCAGTGTTGGCCACATGCCTTCCACCAAAGAGGAAGGTCGTGATTTTGAGGAGGTTAAAGTCAAGACCAGACAAACAGCCAACAAGGCCATGGATACTTGCATCCATTTAAAAAATACATTTAATGACAGTAATTAATGACATTTAAGAAATTGATGTGTGCATGAAGTAATTGCCTAAATAGTTTTAGTTCATAGCATAATCGAAAATACATTTAAAAGTCTAAGGTCTAAACCAAATTAATATAAACTTTTTTTATCACTTCAAAAAATTTCATAAATCTTTAACAGAAAATAAATGAAATATATACTTTTTATAGAAACAATTTCTAGTATTATTTTTTCTTTTATATAGGTTGAATTTTCTCTCGTTCTTCAGATCTAACTACTTATCTCAAATGTACAAAATCTTCAAATAAACAGAATTATAATATTATATACCAAAAAATCTGTACACCTACCACTACAGAGAGTAGAGAGTATTGAATCGAAGAGGAACCAACATAACCTACAGACTTTACAAACCCTAATAACTACATAAGCATGCTCTGTAGCGCTTTTGATGGAAACGGCGGAAAATGAAATAATGCTTTCGACATTGACCATGAATTCACGGTTGAACGCGGTGATGAACTTCACTATCTACGAGTTCATTGTATCGGGCTGCGCCTGCACCAGACACTGAATATTTTCACGTCATTTACTTTTATTCTCAAAATTAACACCTCAAACCTCACTATGTCACGTCATCAATAAATTAATAAATGTACAAGTCATTCAATTTTCTCCAAGGAGGCAAATTTATCGTTAGCCTTTTTAACGTCGCAAGCAAACAAGACTAACGTGAATATTTTTACAAAATATAAGACGTTAGTGAATTTTTGAAAAGAAAAAGGACAACTTTGATCACACCTTATAAACCGAGGGATCAAAATAGATATTAAACCAAATATATATTATGCTCTATATCAATCTTGGAGAACTTTTGATGAGGAGAATGACTCAAATAACGAATCATGGTGGTGGAGAGATATTAGGAGAATATATGAAATAGGACAAATAGATGTTTGGTTCACTAAGAATGTAAAATGGAGTTTAGGTGAAGGAAAGAAAATAAGGTTTTGGAAAGATATCTAGGTTGGGAAAATGTCGCTACAAGATACGTATTAAAGACTATATACAAATGCAACCCTAAAGGAAGGTAGTCTAGATGATTTT
The DNA here is from genome assembly GCF_018835915.1 of Vigna umbellata. The sequence goes on from NW_025911582.1 coordinate 9,218, forward strand.
GGTTTTTAGGATTAAGGACTAATGACAATCGCCTATACTTGGAGAAGAGACTGATTTGAGTGAGAGAAATTTATGGTGACTTAGTTGTCTAAACAATTAGAAAAAATAAACTTACATATAACAAGAGACGACGAATGGTATTGGAGATGATGAAACTCAACAATACATAATAAAATCATCCTACTCAAAACTAATGCTCAAGGAGAGTTCAAATATAAGAGTTGTTGAAGACCAAAGCTTTGTCATAACCTCAATTCTTGGCATGGAGAATGCTTACTAATAAAATGGTCTCAATAAACAATTTGAATCACAAGGGAATACATTTGGAAAGTAATACCTGCATTCTATTCCACAATATTGATAAGACTGTTAGACATATCTATTTTTTACCTGTAAGGTGGTAGCACACATATGACAAAATTGTGAAAATTGGATAGGAAAGTGACTATAGTACAAATCATTTGAATCACCAATAACTTGTTCTCAAGGTTTTTTTAAAGTAGGAAAAAACAAAGGGAAAATTAAAGTACAATACAATACGCAGAGAATACAATTTTCTTTGAGAAACCCAACATGAAGAATGTGGAAGTCATTCAGTATAATTTGCTTTAAGCTATTCTCTTAGGTCAAAGTTAAATTTTTACAATAGTTAAAATTCTCTACCTAGAAGATTTCCAAGATACCCATTAAGTATTTTACGCTATGCTACCAATTGAGATAAATTCAAGAAAGGTGTGGAGTTAACCACCATTATCCACAAATTTGAGAAAAATATGTTTAAGACAAATATATTTATAATTCTATAAANATATTAGGTAGTCTTAGCTGAATATTTTTACTAATTCTTGATAAATGTCTAATTACAAGATTTTTCTATGCAACTAATAAAATTATAAGGTAATGAATAATTACCTACAATATCACAATAGGTATTGGTGCAAGAATTCTAAATTGAAAATACAAGAAGAGTAAAAGAAAAATATCACCTGTTTTATAATTGATTTTACAATGAGAAACCTGCTATTTGAACATTCTCCCTCAGATGAATCTTTTGATAAAATTAAAATTGACTTTTATAACATTTCAATCTGAGATATATATCACTTTTATACTTTCTAGTTTGACAATGAGAAAGAGAGTTCTTTTATAGAGGTTTTATTGTACCAAACTATTATAATCGATTAAATTTTTCATTTCAAAATCAATAAACTATTTTAGTTATATATTAATCAATTATCACTTAATCTAATCAATTATTTGAAGTTCTAAGATATATGTTTGAAATACTCTTTCATCTAATCGATTAAGAGTAGAAGTGATTAACTTCAGTTTTACTTAGTAGATTATTTTTGAATCTAATAGATTATTTATATCTATAAGTTTTTTTTTACTAAAATATAATTGATTATATTTTATCCTAATAGATTATATTGTAACCAATTTAAAAACACAAATGTTGATTTATCATAGTTGATTATGTATTAAATTAAATCAATTATTTTATTTTTGAAAACATTTTGTCTTTTCATAAACACTTTGAGAGATAGTTCAAACTTAACGAATATTACACCACTCTTATAAGTATTTGTAGAAATTATTATATAAACTTAAGGTTTTTAAATAATGTCTCGCTTTAAGGTTGATTTTAATAAAAACGAGTTAGGAAGTACTAGTGTTTAGGATAGTTTGGTTTAGTGGTTTCTAATTATTTTGAGCGGTAGAGTTATGAAGAGATTATTTAAATATTTGGACGTACATGGGCGAAGCATAGAAAAAAAATTTATGAGAAAGTTTGATCACAAAAATAAGAAAAAAACTAGCTTCATGGAAAGGTAAACATTTATCTTTTGTTGGTAAAGTAACCCTTATATAAAATCCATATTATCCACCATCTCATTATACTTCCTATCATTTGTACAAATTGCCTCCCAAGTGTGGGAAAAACAATTAAAAAAATACAAGATTTCTTAAGAAAAACAATTAAGGAAATACAAAAGGATTTCTTACGAGGTGGGTCGAGAAGGAAGGAAAATTGCATGGGTAAAATGAGATTATATTGGTAAAACTAAGGAAGAAGGTGACCTTGTTGTAAAGGATACGAAATTCTTTAATATGACTTTGATGAGAAAATGGGAGTGGAGACTAGGAAATGATGATACGAGATTATAGAAATATATGGGTTTAATACCTATTTTGATCCCTCGGTTTGTAGGGTGTGTTCAAAGTTGTTTTTCTTTTTTTCAAAAGTTCACAAACGTCTTATATTTTGTAAAAATGGTTCACGTTAGTCTTTTTTGCTTACAACGTTAAAAACACTAACGACCTCTTGGTGAAAACTAAATGACTTGTACACTTATTCATTATGTGACATGTTGAGTTGAAATGACTTGGCAAGGAGTGTGTAAATGTTAAAATTGAAGTAATTGGTTAAAAGCAAAGGGTTAGAGCTGTTGTTGATTTGTCCTGAAGTGAGCAAAGTTGTTCTTACCAAATTTAAAAGCAAAGGGTTAAGGTTGTTGTTGATTCATCCTGAAGTGAGCAAAGTTGTTGTTCCCAAACTTAAAAGTAAAGGGTTAGGGTTAGGAATGACGTCTTCACAAAGTTGTTGTTCTTGTTCGAAGACATGAGGCAAAGGATTTTCGCATTCCTCACATGATGGTAGTTCGAGGGGAGGTGGGATAACCCATATTTACAAGTGCTTCTTGCGATGAAGGACGATGTTGTTTTGAGGTGTAGAAAACGAATATAGTGGAGTGATACTGTGATTTGGGTTTTTGTAGATTATGAGTTTTCTGATTTGGGATTTTAGGGTTTTTTTGTGCAGGTTGTATGATTGAGGTTGAATAAAGAAGAAATTGAGGTTGAACAAAGGTAGAAAAATAGTAGGTAGAGAACTGAGGCAGAAAATTTGACACTACAATTGATAAAGAGAGAAGTGGATATTACAACTGAGTTTTGAACTGCAGCAGTACTATTACTGATGCAAATGTAAATTTAGTGACATGTTAGCCTTTGACTAGACACCAACTATTCTTATTTTCATTTCACAACTATTCTCGTAATGTTTAATGTTTAATCAGTGTTAGGTAATACCAATTTAAAAATTTGTAAATGAAAAATTGTTCATGTTAAAGAACATATTAATAGAGCACGTAACAAAGCACATAACCAACATTTATGGACATTTAAGACAGATATGGATTTTCTACATTCACATGGAATTCTTTGGCGGTGTCAAGAAAAAAGAATACAAGAAAGAACCGGAAAAATTATAACCCCTTCCCATGACACATGCCAATTCTATGAACTATACCTTAAGAGACAAAGGATGTAATGTCATGCAATTTCAAACATTATTTGTTCCTGGAACTGACACGTTGATTTTGACATGTCTATGAAAAGGTCACATTGCATGCATCACACTCTTCATGTTCATCATCTCCCTCCACTCCCTTATATAAACCTCCCAATCCTTAACCACTCTCTACCACTACTTAGGTTTCATTTGTTCTGGAATCTCACGAACTTGTTTGCTTATTTCTTCTCAAACTTAAATATATTAACCTTTCTTATACTATCATGGCTTCCAGGGTGGATTTTGTTTTGGTGATGGTGGTGATGTTGCTTGCTATGAACTGTAATTGCACCAGTGTTGGCCACATGCCTTCCACCAAAGAGGAAGGTCGTGATTTTGAGGAGGTTAAAGTCAAGACCAGACAAACAGCCAACAAGGCCATGGATACTTGCATCCATTTAAAAAATACATTTAATGACAGTAATTAATGACATTTAAGAAATTGATGTGTGCATGAAGTAATTGCCTAAATAGTTTTAGTTCATAGCATAATCGAAAATACATTTAAAAGTCTAAGGTCTAAACCAAATTAATATAAACTTTTTTTATCACTTCAAAAAATTTCATAAATCTTTAACAGAAAATAAATGAAATATATACTTTTTATAGAAACAATTTCTAGTATTATTTTTTCTTTTATATAGGTTGAATTTTCTCTCGTTCTTCAGATCTAACTACTTATCTCAAATGTACAAAATCTTCAAATAAACAGAATTATAATATTATATACCAAAAAATCTGTACACCTACCACTACAGAGAGTAGAGAGTATTGAATCGAAGAGGAACCAACATAACCTACAGACTTTACAAACCCTAATAACTACATAAGCATGCTCTGTAGCGCTTTTGATGGAAACGGCGGAAAATGAAATAATGCTTTCGACATTGACCATGAATTCACGGTTGAACGCGGTGATGAACTTCACTATCTACGAGTTCATTGTATCGGGCTGCGCCTGCACCAGACACTGAATATTTTCACGTCATTTACTTTTATTCTCAAAATTAACACCTCAAACCTCACTATGTCACGTCATCAATAAATTAATAAATGTACAAGTCATTCAATTTTCTCCAAGGAGGCAAATTTATCGTTAGCCTTTTTAACGTCGCAAGCAAACAAGACTAACGTGAATATTTTTACAAAATATAAGACGTTAGTGAATTTTTGAAAAGAAAAAGGACAACTTTGATCACACCTTATAAACCGAGGGATCAAAATAGATATTAAACCAAATATATATTATGCTCTATATCAATCTTGGAGAACTTTTGATGAGGAGAATGACTCAAATAACGAATCATGGTGGTGGAGAGATATTAGGAGAATATATGAAATAGGACAAATAGATGTTTGGTTCACTAAGAATGTAAAATGGAGTTTAGGTGAAGGAAAGAAAATAAGGTTTTGGAAAGATATCTAGGTTGGGAAAATGTCGCTACAAGATACGTATTAAAGACTATATACAAATGCAACCCTAAAGGAAGGTAGTCTAGATGATTTTGGTTTTTAGGATTAAGGACTAATGACAATCGCCTATACTTGGAGAAGAGACTGATTTGAGTGAGAGAAATTTATGGTGACTTAGTTGTCTAAACAATTAGAAAAAATAAACTTACATATAACAAGAGACGACAAAAGGTATTGGAGATGATGAAACTCAACAATACATAATAAAATCATCCTACTCAAAAATAATGCTCAAGGAGAGTTCAAATATAAGAGTTGTTGAAGACCAAAGCTTTGTCATAACCTCAATTCTTGGCATGGAGAATGCTTACTAATAAAATGGTCTCAATAAACAATTTGAATCACAAGGGAATACATTTGGAAAGTAATACCTGCATTCTATTCCACAATATTGATAAGACTGTTAGACATATCTATTTTTTACCTGTAAGGTGGTAGCACACATATGACAAAATTGTGAAAATTGGATAGGAAAGTGACTATAGTACAAATCATTTGAATCACCAATAACTTGTTCTCAAGGTTTTTTTAAAGTAGGAAAAAACAAAGGGAAAATTAAAGTACAATACAATACGCAGAGAATACAATTTTCTTTGAGAAACCCAACATGAAGAATGTGGAAGTCATTCAGTATAATTTGCTTTAAGCTATTCTCTTAGGTCAAAGTTAAATTTTTACAATAGTTAAAATTCTCTACCTAGAAGATTTCCAAGATACCCATTAAGTATTTTACGCTATGCTACCAATTGAGATAAATTCAAGAAAGGTGTGGAGTTAACCACCATTATCCACAAATTTGAGAAAAATATGTTTAAGACAAATATATTTATAATTCTATAAATAAAAGATGTATTTAAAACAAATTCTAATAAGTGATTTGGAGAAAAATGTATATATATATATATACATATATATATTATATGTATATACATATATGTATATATATATAAAATGTTTTTTGTTTTCTAACAAAAAAATAGAACATCATGTGAGGGGTACTCAACTAACCAAGTCTCATTTTAATATTATGGGTTAAATATGTTTTTCGTCCTTTAAGTATCACACGATTTTGGTTTTAGTCTCTACTCGAAACTTTGATGGTTTTTAGTCTTCATAGTATTGAAACTATTAGTATTAGTCCTTAAAAATGGACGGCGTCAACTTTTAGTTGATCTGGCAAACGGCGAAGCCACGTCTTCTTCTTAAGTATCTGCCAAATTGCTTCTTCGTCATCTCAGTTGGGGGCAAAGCTGAGTTCTTCTTTTTCGTCATCTCAAATTAACCAATTCACAGATCTCCTCAGGAATCGAACCAGAAAAATTATTTCCTGAAATTAACAAAATTGACAGGTTCCGTGCCCCGGAAATCCGATTAGAAAGTTCGTCTTCGGCAACATTGGCCGCTACAAAAGTCCCTCCGACGCCGTCGCTAAGGCCCATTTTGCCTTTACTTCCACACTGCGATCGTCTTCACGGATCTCATCTCCTCCAACGCTGCATCTCGCTTCCGCGATGAGATCGGAAGCACCGTCAGTTGGCCATGTCATTGCCGCCTTCATCCCTATGTGAGGGTTTGTTCCCCAGTTGGTTTCTCCTCTGGCCACGTCGTCGCTCCGTTCTCTGTTCGAAACTCAGCGTGGGGAAGATGAACGAATGTATGGTGATAGTTGAGGGGATGGATCTGTGTGGTTCAAAATAGCTCCTTAAATAATGAATCAATGAAAACAGAAAAAGTAAAGCGTACTAAAAAAACTCACCAAGGATCACTACAACGGAGAAGAGGAACAAGAACAGGCACCGCGCCGGACTTCGCAATCAAAATCCAGTTGTCGGCGCGGTTCTTCGCTAGCAGCCGGAGCTTCGCCGTCGCGGAGCGCTTTACTGCCACCGACTGCGACTGGAGGCCATCGATGCAAATATTCACCATCGGCTGGAGATCCTCCGGCGAAATGCTCTCGATAATCTCCATGGAGAAGCTCTCCGTCTGCAGGAAAGTTGTGCAGGGCTCCGGCTCCACTTCTCCAGATATATTGTTCTTCTGCACGCATTCCGATTATGGGAGTGTCGCAAGGCGCTACAGCTCGTCGGAGATGTCGCTGCTACATGCGGAGAAATCACTAAAGGCCTGAGAGAGGTCGAGGAAGTCCTTCGCTGCCGTTGTGATTGCGATTCCCGATTCTGGGGTGGTATCTAATCTAAAAGCAGAATAAATTAAATCAGATCCTAATTACACCAAATCGAATTTATATGATTTTGATTGATTTCTTTAGATCAAATCAATAATTATGATTTCTTTCCTTTATCTACACATCTATGCCATCCATACAATAATTGCTCGTTTGGGTTGATGCTGTAAGATTGGTGTTCCTTGGTTGTAGTTTCCTCCCATGTCATCTCTGCAAGGTGCTCTACTAATACCTTCAGCTACAATGCACCCTTTAAACATGGGTAATCCATTTCTTTCATGGAATCCGTCCTCATCATCATATGCATCAGTGCTGCCTCCTCAAGCACAAACCCTTGCACCCACAATGGGACCAGGTAATTCTATTACTAGTTTCTCAATCAGCTACTTCATCCCAGGGCAATTGGCTCTTTATCTGGACTTCCATTGTGTGCGACGACGACGAAGCCGAAGCGGTAACCGACGACGAAGGGTTGGGCGTTCACGAGCTTGGAATGGTCAGCGGTAACATGGCAATCAATTTTTAAAAAGAAAAGCAACGTGGCAGAGAGTAAAAAGGGAAGCTGGCTCGCCGTTTGCCACGTTTGTGCAAAAGTTAACGTCGTCCAATTTTAAGGTCTAATACTAATAGTTTCAATACTATGAAGACTAAAAACCATCAAAGTTTTGAGTAGGAACTAAAACCAAAATCGTGTGATACTTAAGGGACGAAAAACATATTTAAGCCTAATATTATTAATTGAGTGTACACTTGCCCACCTCAATTTGTTCTTTTGTTTTTTTTTTCGATTTAATTAATGAATCGTTATTGGTTGGATAAGACAAAAGTAATATAGAAAAAAAAAACAGTTCTATCCACTCTTTTTACCCTTCTCTAATTTTAAATTATAAAACCAATATGAAATAAAGATGAACTTTGGTGGTATCAATTATATTTGTAAGGATAGTGATATTTTGACAATATTTTTTTGACAACATTTTAATATTATTAATGTGTCATTATGTGATTAGTTTATAATGATGTTTACGATTATTATTATTGATTGTAAAGTAATTTTAGACCAATCACAAAATAATACATAAATAATATTAAAAATTAAAAAAAAATGTTGTCAAATCATCCTTATTCTATTTTTAATACTATATTTGCTTTTATTTTAGCTTATTACAACTACAGTGATGTTTTCTTCAACTTCAAGGTGATACGATAGATAATTGATTGACGGTGTAACATAGGAACTTCACCATTACACCATAAGGAAAAAAAAGAAAGAAAGATGGGTCCAATGATGAAAAGAGTGAGTCTGAGACACCAATTAAGTAGCGATTGTGACGTGTTGTCTGGTGTGATGCATTGGTTATGGAGTGGGAATAGACAGTGACACATAAGGGCAACTTGTGTAGGACCCATTATCCCTAATGAAGGGTCACAATCTTAGACTGTGACACGTGTACCAATATTGTACAACTTGACCATGACAATTCATCTTCAACACTACTTCACTACCATATCATATCACAATTTTCGTTCACTTCCATCAATTCACCATGCTTCTTTCCTTAGGTATCCCTCTCTTTTAGCTTCTTCCAATACATATAATTCCAACTAATACATCTCATATCAAACCCGTTCTCATTTCTTACTTTTCAATGGGTCTCATCAACAACCTTTTTTTTCCTCATAATGTTTAAAATTTAATGACCTTCGATTATATTATTAATAATTTAATTAAGCTTTTAAGTTGCTAATTTTTTTAATGTGGTATTGTGTTTAAATATTTAGTTGAGAGTGTTAACTAATACAAATAAAATATATACAAATACAAATATCATTAAATTAAAAAAATTAAGTCACATCCGTATAAGCTAAAGCTTATTATAGTATATTTTTTAGTTTTTTTTTATAAAATATATCATCTTATAATTTAAGATCATTGAATTATAATGTTATATTACATTTCATTGTGCATGCTATATTTAGAGAAAAATAGATAATAATCATAAGGTCATGAAATAAATTATAGATTTTACATTTTTAAAATTATATTTGTGTTATTTAATCATTTTATGTTTAATTATACTTCGTTTACACTTACATTAACATGTTTTTATAGATTTAAGGAAGATTTGTCACCTTTATTTTGCACTGAAAAGAATGCTCATGCCACAACCAACCGAATACATGATAAAACTTCTTTCATTTTTAATAATCAAATTTTTTCAGATAATTAATAAAAATAAAAATAAATTTTATATCAAATAATTGATAAAAAAATTAAAAAAAAATAAATAAAATAAAATAAATAAGATCCAAACTATAAATAAGAAATTAAAAAAATACTTGGTAGTTTCACAGAAAGGATTTTTTTATATTTCTTAATTATTTTTGTAATCTATCATTTTTAAAGTAAAATAAACTTAATCTAAGTTGAGAAATAAAATGTACTTTAATTTAGACAAACCTTATCAATATGTAATTTTTATATCTAGATTAAGTACCGTAAATATCTAAGTCCTTTTAAGCAAACAATTATTTAGAAATCTTACACTTTCTATTCATTTAAATTCATAACTATTGTGAGTTGTATTATGAGAATATGACTATTGTGATTGAGCATCTTGGTAATAATGGTAATAATCATCTCATAAAGTAGGTCCACAACGACTATGTGCATTAGGTGCTTATTTATTAGTGAAAATTGTCGACCTTTAAGAACTCCTTCTTTCTAAACTTCGTGATTCTTCCCTTTTCAATTTCACCTTCTTCTTGCTTCATATCATGATCTTTGTTCTAGAGCCAAATTTTTCAATTTGTCTAGTAATCCTTTCTAAAAGTCTCTCTTCTGCACGCTTCTTTGTTCATCATCCCTTTTGTTAGGTATCTTTTCTTCCTTTAACTCTTCTCTAGGTCAACCCTTAGTTGATAGGGAAATTACCCCATGAGTGAGCGTTCTTCATCCTCTTCTGATCACGATGATAGGGTTTCATCCCCTAAGCCTCTCATTGCAGTTGCATTTGTCATATTGTCTATAGGGGTATCTATAGCAGCTTCTAAGAAGCGTAAGGCCAAATCAAAGGGAAACGGGAAAAAAGTTGTTTCCCCTACAGTAAATCCAAACGTAAAGATTGCTTTCTCCCAATTAGGGATGTTAGGTATATCTGGATATTATATTAGGATGCCCCCTATATTTCCAATTGTAGTTCTATTGAGAAAATGGACGATTTTGTGGCTGGTTTTGATGTTTGTGGAGATAGGTTTGTTACTCTCCCTTGTTCCCTCACGAAGAGGGTTTTTATGGCCTTAAAGGATGATGAGGGTACCTTTATATATGTTTATGAGTACTTTTAAGAGGTTTTTAATGTAGCATTCCCTTTGACCAACTTTGAATATGACATTCTAACCTAATGGGACCAACTTTCCAAATACTATTAAACAATTAGGACTTGTCTATTTTGTCCAACTCTTTACCTACTTCTACTAATGGGAGCATAGGTCTCAGGTGAGTTGGGTATCTTTGAACAATGTCCATTCCCTATTCACACAATGCATCCATTCTTTTAAGAAATTTAAGACTTATTTTTCTAAGCTAAAGGCTTCAACTCTTGAGGCCAAGCTTAAACTTTCCTTTAACCCTGGTGGTTAATAGCCAAAATTCCCTCTCTTTTGGAGTCGTCCCTTTAAGTTTAACTCTGTTGGAGAAAATCTACCAAGTGTTGAGGAGAAGGGAGACGTTAAACTCCTTTACTTGTTACCTCAGTTACTCAAATGTATGGATATATTTTGAGCCCTTGGTATCGAGGACTCTGAAGCCTATTTTGATGACAAGTTGACGTTCGAGCTCCTTTCTTGTGACTTACTCTCTTACCCTTCTTTCTATTTAAACTTTGAACTTCCCTGAGATTTTCTGAGCTTCATATGATACGTATGGCTTCACACTAGTTAGGATTCGTTTCTATTCCTTTTTCGGTTATCATGAATCTTAGAAACTTACCCCTCCCTATCCTGAAAAATTATTTTTCAGGGTTAAGTCTCATGTTGTGAATACATATTTTGTCAAAAGTCGCCTTTAATTGCTTAGGATGTTCAGATGCGGCTAGGAACTTGACTACCATGGTGTCCACGTACATTTCTATTGTGTTGTAAATAAGTTCAGCAAATAGTCTTCTGTTCTTCGTTTCCAGCTATTTAACGCTTTTAATCAATTAATACAAGTGTTAATCAATTAAAATGAGTACAACGGCTAGTTTTCAAAAGTCAGAAAACTCCAACGGTCACCTTTAATCGATTATTTTAAGGATTAACCGATTAACTAATCGATTAAAATATGTATTAATCGATTATTTCCGTGTCAGTTGAGTTTTCAGCACCTGCAACGTTTTAATCGATTAATACTTGATTTAATCGATTAAAACCGTGTGTTTTTTATTCTGAACAGGAAATACAAAGTATGAAAGTACAAGAATCAAAACCTACTACAAATCTAAGTCCTAAACATTGAACTACAATTATTACAAAAGCTTTTAATAGCAAAACAAGTCTTCAAAGGATCTTCTTGAATCTCGATATATCTTGACTTGATTTGGACATCATCAAAACTTCATCTTCATCATTTTGCTAACATTCTCCCACTTTTTGATGATGATCAAAAACCAATTTGATTTAAAGCTTTTAGTAATAATCTGGATAGAAACACAACTTATGGAAGAAAAGTGCATTAGTGAATAAACACAAATAAGCAAGTAAGTTTTAAACATTTTCTCCCCCTTTTTTATCATAATTAAAAAGTTGTGTTTAATGTTCTACCCCTAAGATAATACTCCTCCTTAATAAAAGCATGTATGCATATGAGCTAAATATATTTCAAATTTAAAGATTCATTCAAACATACACAATAGGAGATTTTAAGCATATAATTTTAGGATAAAGAACTTAAAAATCATTGTTTAAACATACATTGAAATAATCTTTATAAACATATGTCTTCTTCCAAACCTGCCTGCACTCTATTTGCCATAGTAGAATGTTCGAGTGGTCCTCCACCATAGCTTCAGACCTATCACCCATGTTCCTCAAGTTGTTTGCATCAGCTCTAAACTCAGCATGAGCTGGAAAACTACGGGCGAGACATCCATCCCTTTCTACCCTCTCAAGAGAGGAAATGTGGCACTCAAATCCTAGTCCCTTCTAACGTCCACCATGGACGAAGAGACACATCTCTTCCACCACCTTTTAAAGAGGAAGATATCCACCTTTCTACTCTTCCACAAGAGAAAAATGACTACCTTTCTACCCCCTCGCAAGAGGAAAGGTGATTACTTTTCTATCCCCACGAAAGAGGAAAGGTTCAAAACTCTTGATTAACGAAGTATAACAAGAATACATAACTAGTGACATAACCACCACCACCACTTCATGGTAGTACCAGAACATAACATTCACTCTAATACAAGATAATTGTCACAGCAATCCATTTCACCAACTCTTCATCCCTTGGGTTTCAATCCCAAAAATCCCATATCACACTCTTGTAGTCATAACCTGACCATTTGGAAATTCTTCACGAACCACTACCACCCAATACTATACCTTAACTCCTAGAGACCTTAATCAGTATAAACATTGATGAATATCTTCATCACCACCAGTTGTACTAAATTAGCTGCTACAACTTGGCTCTAATAGCCAGATTATCATACAAGCGCACTGGTTCTTTTAAAACAACCCAAGGCATTGATTCTTACTTAGGAAATATCAATATCACACAAGCAACGAGTAAGATACACTACTAAAACCACATTATTGTCTAACACAACCAAAAACAACATCTATATTTCACGTAGTTGAGTATAATCAACCAGGTAATTTATACACATCCCTAGTACTTAACTAAGTAAACTCAACCCGAAACTTTATTGTCACAATATACAATAAACAACATCTCAGAACCTACCTTACAATTGATAGCCTTCAAACAAGTACATACATTCACACCTCTATCACAAAACTAGATGTAATAACTTTCCCTAGCTAGACACTCAAGGTAGGGGAGAATTAATATAACAAATTAAAGTTGACCAAGCAGTTATGTATCAGTAAAACAAATCATTCAAAGTAGTCCATAAGGTACTAGAAACTAGTCATAAAACTCACACTAACTTGCACCTCAATTTCCTAATCCAATGTGTGTAAGTTAATAAGAGAGTAAGGGATAATCATACATTGAATGTCACCACATGATAGAGGTACAAACAGATAAGATAGACCAAGAACCCAATGACATGATTAGAACCTTTATTTAGTATTTATAAGTTTGGCTAGTCCTGTTATTTCACCTCAAAAAGGTTTGATCCACTGAGGCTTGTTCTATAAAACACAAACAAATAACTAAGATAGACATTTGGATGCAGGGTAGAAACGTACTCAAACATAGGCCATTAGTATCCACACATTTTGTTAAATGTTTTAGACTGATAGAACTCATGATGAGGGGCTAGTAACGTGGGTTCCCCTAGCATAAACACTTCAATCAATTTGTATTATAGTAAACTCATCAAAATAGGTATTCATAGTTCACCCAACTAGTCTAGAATCACATTCTAACACAACAGATACACGTTTTAGTAAACATTACAATAAACCTTGTCTAGTAGCAAGTCACAAAAACAAATTGTCATCCAAACAACATTCAAGACTTTACTCAATACATAATGCAACATAATGCTTTCTATATCAGTACAATCATTCAGAACAAGAATCAAGTATTACATACGATCATTCATCAATTCAAAAATCACGAAAAATCTAACAAGACCATCTTTCATCAACAATTTCTCATTCCAATAGTTCAAAACAATACAAACAAGTTAGCTCCTCATACATGGATTTGGTTCGTATTTTCAATCAATTTCCTCTCTCACCAACACCCTTTCATTTGCTCACTCGACTCCCACTTGCACTCCCTGGTTTTTACAGTGACTTTGTTTGGTGCCTCTACCCTCGTGCCACTCGCGAACTCTTTCTCCTCCATGACGTCGTCATAAAACAGGGTTATTCGCATTGCGGAGACATTGGAGATTGATCCCTTGCGCAGATAATCATTGTAGCTCTCACCGCATTGTGAGATTGGAGTTTGCTCTCGTCCCTACGAAACTCAATCAATCCCAACGAAACAGAAAAGAAGAATGCCTCCCTCAGTCGTGCCATCATTGCAATGGCAACTATGCCCTCACCGGAAACATCATGCCCTTGCTGCAAATGTCGCGCCTCGCCGCAAATGCCTTTTAAATTTTCCTTATTTTGCATATACCATAATTATATACTTTTAATGCAAACCATTTTTATATATATTTTGACAATGGGTCGTTGTAATTCCTTGTTGTAAAAACTCAAAATCTTTATAGTGGAAAGTCTTTCAATCTAAGGTTGATTGAAATAGACTAGATGTAGGCATTGAAGTTGAACCAGGATAAAAAAGACTGTATTTGTTTTTTTATTCTTAATCTCTCTACTGCATTATTTTTATAATTGTATTGTGCGGATTTAAAGATCATATAAAATTCCTAAATAGATTCAACAAGAAATTGTTTTTATTGTATACCAATTCACCCCCGCTCTTGGTAAGGGAAACAAGTCATATCTTATCTTACAATATCTTTAATTTCCTTTTTATCTCCTAACTTTCTCATGCTTCTCTTCACATTCTCAATTGTCCTTCTGTCTAACCCCCATCCTCTCCTCACCTTGTTGCTACATTGCACCCTCATCTCCTCCTCGCTCAAATGGTTGTCGGACTTGCTCTTGGTTTGGTTTAGTCATCATCTCTCTCGCTCTTGTTCTCGCTAGATCATTCGCTAGATCATTATGGCTCTCACAACTCTCTCATTTGGTCACTACAAAAAAAAACCAATGGATATAACCAAATTTTGTTAGTAAATATGTATTTCTGGCGGATTATCGACGACCACCTTTTCGTATGTAATATCCTTGTCGGTAATGATTACCGATGGATTATAACCTTCGATAATTACCAATGGATATGACCGTCGGTAATTACCGAAAGATAAAGGCGTCAGTAATTACCGAAGGATAAAGTTGTCAGTAATTACCGAAGGATATGACCGTCGGTAATTACTGAAGGATATGACCGTCGGTTATTACCAAAGGATAAGATCGTTAGTAAATCCATCGAAAAGCACCTGACATAATCAAAATATCATTTCTATTTGCTATCCAACTATATAATCAAACATGCAAAACATTTTCATATTCAAAGATAGACCTGCATAACATTTTCGAAGCACAGACAGACCTGCATAATATGCATTTTTCACAATAATCCAAACACTAATATGATAAATAATAACCCATTAAATATTAATTTTGAAAGTTAAGAACTTGTATTGTAATAAAACATAAGTCATAAAACATGTTCATGTAGACCAAGTACTAATATGTTCGTAACACATGACCAAGTCTAAAAGATAAGACAAAATGTTGGAATAAGTATGTTCAATAGCACAACACTCTGGAAAAGGATGGATGTTTACGATTGAAGTGCTTCCAAGCTTCATCGTCAGAAAGATAACACAACACTCCTTCAGTTTTGTTACCATCATGTCATGTCATGTGTTCTATTGTTTGCATTGAAGAGAACATTCTTTGTAATCTTGGAATGAGCAGCAAGTAGTACATGGATTTGAATGGAATTGTTTTTTTTTTGCCTTCGTCCTTGATGCATTGTCTGAAATCGAGGCTGCCCACAAAACTTTCATTCGACCAATGATGCATCATTCTTGCCATTGTCGTTATAATAGAAAAGCATACATCCATTGACACAGCAATCAATCTTTTTCGTTCCAATCCAAGCTTTGAAACACATCTTTTGGCTTCATAATAATTCTTCAATAAAGAATTGTTTGGTGGTGCCAAATCTAAAATGAGCTTTGAAATGAAGTCCAAGGCTTGATTGGGAACATTCCAATTAGATTTACAAGCCATGAGTTTAATGGACAATGACAATTTTGACTCATTTGACCCTTCAAATACAGGTTAAAAGCATGGTTGAGTAGTTTCATTTGGAGACTTTTCATTAGGACTTTTGTATGCTTCTTTTTCACCATGTCGATTAAAAGCATGGTTGATCATGTCTTGCATATACATAAATTGATCTATCTCAAATGTACGTACAAAAGTGTTTAAACCTAAAGCTTTCCAATTATCGCGAGCATGAAATGTCCAATTGGGTGCAGGGAAATGCGAAATAGGGTCATTCTTCGTAGAAACAAAATTGGGGGAGGGAAAACCTAGGTTTTGGGCTTTATTCATCGAGGAACTTGTCGACGGCCAAGTAAACAAATTCACTTAGGCATTAACAACGGTCATGTCCGTCGATAAATGCAATCGTATACTCCATCATAAATTCCGTTAGAAAAATGAAATTATCGACGACCTACGATCCGTCGGTATTTATCTGTCAGTAATGTCAGCTTTTCCTTTAGGTAAGCGGTTTTTTCTCTCATTTAAAGTTTTCTTCATTCATTCCCTCTAAACAAAGTCTAAAGATCAACATCTTTGACAGATCCTTCATGTCCTCCACCAAACCACTGAATTTTGTGTTGACGTTTACCTTTACAATACAGAGCTCAATCAGAGCTCAATCACAAATTCATCAAAGAATACAAAAACACATGTAGAGTAGATTCATGTAGAATCTACTCGAAAATACTCCATCTTGCAATTTAAAATAAACCATACAATTAATTATCTTACTTTATTGTTAAAGTAATGGTACCATGACACACTTTTACATTCATTTGACACAGGGTACAAGGGTAAAATGGTCATAAAAGTATAAAGTTTTGTATTTTTTCAAAAAAGAAAAGAGTAAAAAATAAATAAAGGTAGTGTCAAATGAATGTAAAAAATTTAGGTGTGTCAAAATGAATAATTTTTCTTACTATTAAATTCATACACGTTTATATAATAACATGATACTTATATATATATATATATATATATATATATATATATATANAGTAGAATGTTCGAGTGGTCCTCCACCATAGCTTCAGACCTATCACCCATGTTCCTCAAGTTGTTTGCATCAGCTCTAAACTCAGCATGAGCTGGAACCCTACGGGCGAGACATCCATCCCTTTCTACCCTCTCAAGAGAGGAAATGTGGCACTCAAATCCTAGTCCCTTCTAACGTCCACCATGGACGAAGAGACACATCTCTTCCACCACCTTTTAAAGAGGAAGATATCCACCTTTCTACTCTTCCACAAGAGAAAAATGACTACCTTTCTACCCCCTCGCAAGAGGAAAGGTGATTACTTTTCTATCCCCACGAAAGAGGAAAGGTTCAAAACTCTTGATTAACGAAGTATAACAAGAATACATAACTAGTGACATAACCACCACCACCACTTCATGGTAGTACCAGAACATAACATTCACTCTAATACAAGATAATTGTCACAGCAATCCATTTCACCAACTCTTCATCCCTTGGGTTTCAATCCCAAAAATCCCATATCACACTCTTGTAGTCATAACCTGACCATTTGGAAATTCTTCACGAACCACTACCACCCAATACTATACCTTAACTCCTAGAGACCTTAATCAGTATAAACATTGATGAATATCTTCATCACCACCAGTTGTACTAAATTAGCTGCTACAACTTGGCTCTAATAGCCAGATTATCATACAAGCGCACTGGTTCTTTTAAAACAACCCAAGGCATTGATTCTTACTTAGGAAATATCAATATCACACAAGCAACGAGTAAGATACACTACTAAAACCACATTATTGTCTAACACAACCAAAAACAACATCTATATTTCACGTAGTTGAGTATAATCAACCAGGTAATTTATACACATCCCTAGTACTTAACTAAGTAAACTCAACCCGAAACTTTATTGTCACAATATACAATAAACAACATCTCAGAACCTACCTTACAATTGATAGCCTTCAAACAAGTACATACATTCACACCTCTATCACAAAACTAGATGTAATAACTTTCCCTAGCTAGACACTCAAGGTAGGGGAGAATTAATATAACAATTTAAAGTTGACCAAGCAGTTATGTATCAGTAAAACAAATCATTCAAAGTAGTCCCTAAGGTACTAGAAACTAGTCATAAAACTCACACTAACTTGCACCTCAATTTCCTAATCCAATGTGTGTAAGTTAATAAGAGAGTAAGGGATAATCATACATTGAATGTCACCACATGATAGAGGTACAAACAGATAAGATAGACCAAGAACCCAATGACATGATTAGAACCTTTATTTAGTATTTATAAGTTTGGCTAGTCCTGTTATTTCACCTCAAAAAGGTTTGATCCACTAAGGCTTGTTCTATAAAACACACAAACAAATAACTAAGATAGACATTTGGATGCAGGGTAGAAACGTACTCAAACATAGGCCATTAGTATCCACACATTTTGTTAAATGTTTTAGACTGATAGAACTCATGATGAGGGGCTAGTAACGTGGGTTCCCCTAGCATAAACACTTCAATCAATTTGTATTATAGTAAACTCATCAAAATAGGTATTCATAGTTCACCCAACTAGTCTAGAATCACATTCTAACACAACAGATACACGTTTTAGTAAACATTACAATAAACCTTGTCTAGTAGCAAGTCACAAAAACAAATTGTCATCCAAACAACATTCAAGACTTTACTAAATACATAATGCAACATAATGCTTTCTATATCAGTACAATCATTCAGAACAAGAATCAAGTATTACATACGATCATTCATCAATTCAAAAATCACGAAAAATCTAACAAGACCATCTTTCATCAACAATTTCTCATTCCAATAGTTCAAAACAATACAAACAAGTTAGCTCCTCATACATGGATTTGGTTCGTATTTTCAATCAATTTCCTCTCTCACCAACACCCTTTCATTTGCTCACTCGACTCCCACTTGCACTCCCTGGTTTTTACAGTGACTTTGTTTGGTGCCTCTACCCTCGTGCCACTCGCGAACTCTTTCTCCTCCATGACGTCGTCATAAAACAGGGTTATTCGCATTGCGGAGACATTGGAGATTGATCCCTTGCGCAGATAATCATTGTAGCTCTCACCGCATTGTGAGATTGGAGTTTGCTCTCGTCCCTACGAAACTCAATCAATCCCAACGAAACAGAAAAGAAGAATGCCTCCCTCAGTCGTGCCATCATTGCAATGGCAACTATGCCCTCACCGGAAACATCATGCCCTTGCTGCAAATGTCGCGCCTCGCCGCAAATGCCTTTTAAATTTTCCTTATTTTGCATATACCATAATTATATACTTTTAATGCAAACCATTTTTATATATATTTTGACAATGGGTCGTTGTAATTCCTTGTTGTAAAAACTCAAAATCTTTATAGTGGAAAGTCTTTCAATCTAAGGTTGATTGAAATAGACTAGATGTAGGCATTGAAGTTGAACCAGGATAAAAAAGACTGTATTTGTTTTTTTATTCTTAATCTCTCTACTGCATTATTTTTATAATTGTATTGTGCGGATTTAAAGATCATATAAAATTCCTAAATAGATTCAACAAGAAATTGTTTTTATTGTATACCAATTCACCCCCGCTCTTGGTAAGGGAAACAAGTCATATCTTATCTTACAATATCTTTAATTTCCTTTTTATCTCCTAACTTTCTCATGCTTCTCTTCACATTCTCAATTGTCCTTCTGTCTAACCCCCATCCTCTCCTCACCTTGTTGCTACATTGCACCCTCATCTCCTCCTCGCTCAAATGGTTGTCGGACTTGCTCTTGGTTTGGTTTAGTCATCATCTCTCTCGCTCTTGTTCTCGCTAGATCATTCGCTAGATCATTATGGCTCTCACAACTCTCTCATTTGGTCACTACAAAAAAAAACCAATGGATATAACCAAATTTTGTTAGTAAATATGTATTTCTGGCGGATTATCGACGACCACCTTTTCGTATGTAATATCCTTGTCGGTAATGATTACCGATGGATTATAACCTTCGATAATTACCAATGGATATGACCGTCGGTAATTACCGAAAGATAAAGGCGTCAGTAATTACCGAAGGATAAAAATGTCAGTAATTACCGAAGGATATGACCGTCGGTAATTACTGAAGGATATGACCGTCGGTAATTACCAAAGGATAAGATCGTTAGTAAATCCATCGAAAAGCACCTGACATAATCAAAATATCATTTCTATTTGCTATCCAACTATATAATCAAACATGCAAAACATTTTCATATTCAAAGATAGACCTGCATAACATTTTCGAAGCACAGACAGACCTGCATAATATGCATTTTTCACAATAATCCAAACACTAATATGATAAATAATAACCCATTAAATATTAATTTTGAAAGTTAAGAACTTGTATTGTAATAAAACATAAGTCATAAAACATGTTCATGTAGACCAAGTACTAATATGTTCGTAACACATGACCAAGTCTAAAAGATAAGACAAAATGTTGGAATAAGTATGTTCAATAGCACAACACTCTGGAAAAGGATGGATGTTTACGATTGAAGTGCTTCCAAGCTTCATCGTCAGAAAGATAACACAACACTCCTTCAGTTTTGTTACCATCATGTCATGTCATGTGTTCTATTGTTTGCATTGAAGAGAACATTCTTTGTAATCTTGGAATGAGCAGCAAGTAGTACATGGATTTGAATGGAATTGTTTTTTTTTTGCCTTCGTCCTTGATGCATTGTCTGAAATCGAGGCTGCCCACAAAACTTTCATTCGACCAATGATGCATCATTCTTGCCATTGTCGTTATAATAGAAAAGCATACATCCATTGACACAGCAATCAATCTTTTTCGTTCCAATCCAAGCTTTGAAACACATCTTTTGGCTTCATAATAATTCTTCAATAAAGAATTGTTTGGTGGTGCCAAATCTAAAATGAGCTTTGAAATGAAGTCCAAGGCTTGATTGGGAACATTCCAATTAGATTTACAAGCCATGAGTTTAATGGACAATGACAATTTTGACTCATTTGACCCTTCAAATACAGGTTAAAAGCATGGTTGAGTAGTTTCATTTGGAGACTTTTCATTAGGACTTTTGTATGCTTCTTTTTCACCATGTCGATTAAAAGCATGGTTGATCATGTCTTGCATATACATAAATTGATCTATCTCAAATGTACGTACAAAAGTGTTTAAACCTAAAGCTTTCCAATTATCGCGAGCATGAAATGTCCAATTGGGTGCAGGGAAATGCGAAATAGGGTCATTCTTCGTAGAAACAAAATTGGGGGAGGGAAAACCTAGGTTTTGGGCTTTATTCATCGAGGAACTTGTCGACGGCCAAGTAAACAAATTCACTTAGGCATTAACAACGGTCATGTCCGTCGATAAATGCAATCGTATACTCCATCATAAATTCCGTTAGAAAAATGAAATTATCGACGACCTACGATCCGTCGGTATTTATCTGTCAGTAATGTCAGCTTTTCCTTTAGGTAAGCGGTTTTTTCTCTCATTTAAAGTTTTCTTCATTCATTCCCTCTAAACAAAGTCTAAAGATCAACATCTTTAACAGATCCTTCATGTCCTCCACCAAACCACTGAATTTTGTGTTGACGTTTACCTTTACAATACAGAGCTCAATCAGAGCTCAATCACAAATTCATCAAAGAATACAAAAACACATGTAGAGTAGATTCATGTAGAATCTACTCGAAAATACTCCATCTTGCAATTTAAAATAAACCATACAATTAATTATCTTACTTTATTGTTAAAGTAATGGTACCATGACACACTTTTACATTCATTTGACACAGGGTACAAGGGTAAAATGGTCATAAAAGTATAAAGTTTTGTATTTTTTCAAAAAAGAAAAGAGTAAAAAATAAATAAAGGTAGTGTCAAATGAATGTAAAAAATTTAGGTGTGTCAAAATGAATAATTTTTCTTACTATTAAATTCATACACGTTTATATAATAACATGATACTTATATATATATATATATATATATATATATATATATATATAATAATAATAATAATAATAATAATAATAATAATAATAAATATCTTCTCACTTCATATCATATTCCAAAAAAATTCTTAGTGTTTTATTTTTCTCATTACTTTCCTTTCTCAATTTTATTTTCTCAATTAGTTCAACGTTTGTGAAAGAGATGTTGTTTTGTAATGAGTATTTATTGAAATTCTTACGTAAAACAGTAANTCTTGCATATACATAAATTGATCTATCTCAAATGTACGTACAAAAGTGTTTAAACCTAAAGCTTTCCAATTATCGCGAGCATGAAATGTCCAATTGGGTGCAGGGAAATGCGAAATAGGGTCATTCTTCGTAGAAACAAAATTGGGGGAGGGAAAACCTAGGTTTTGGGCTTTATTCATCGAGGAACTTGTCGACGGCCAAGTAAACAAATTCACTTAGGCATTAACAACGGTCATGTCCGTCGATAAATGCAATCGTATACTCCATCATAAATTCCGTTAGAAAAATGAAATTATCGACGACCTACGATCCGTCGGTATTTATCTGTCAGTAATGTCAGCTTTTCCTTTAGGTAAGCGGTTTTTTCTCTCATTTAAAGTTTTCTTCATTCATTCCCTCTAAACAAAGTCTAAAGATCAACATCTTTAACAGATCCTTCATGTCCTCCACCAAACCACTGAATTTTGTGTTGACGTTTACCTTTACAATACAGAGCTCAATCAGAGCTCAATCACAAATTCATCAAAGAATACAAAAACACATGTAGAGTAGATTCATGTAGAATCTACTCGAAAATACTCCATCTTGCAATTTAAAATAAACCATACAATTAATTATCTTACTTTATTGTTAAAGTAATGGTACCATGACACACTTTTACATTCATTTGACACAGGGTACAAGGGTAAAATGGTCATAAAAGTATAAAGTTTTGTATTTTTTCAAAAAAGAAAAGAGTAAAAAATAAATAAAGGTAGTGTCAAATGAATGTAAAAAATTTAGGTGTGTCAAAATGAATAATTTTTCTTACTATTAAATTCATACACGTTTATATAATAACATGATACTTATATATATATATATATATATATATATATATATATATATAATAATAATAATAATAATAATAATAATAATAATAATAAATATCTTCTCACTTCATATCATATTCCAAAAAAATTCTTAGTGTTTTATTTTTCTCATTACTTTCCTTTCTCAATTTTATTTTCTCAATTAGTTCAACGTTTGTGAAAGAGATGTTGTTTTGTAATGAGTATTTATTGAAATTCTTACGTAAAACAGTAAAAAATAAATAAATCTATAAAAATAAGGAATTGGTTTGAGAGTTGTTTTGTCACTACAATTTAAATAGTATTGTTTATCGTGAAAGGGTTTACAATTAATTACCTATAATTTAAGGTAATTTGTATTTCGTTTATTTGTATGCTTTATTTATACTCCTATTTGTGAATATAAAACTTTATTAGGAGATATTATTTCTAATGTGCGTGATTTCTAGCTAGAGAGACAACCTTTTATAGTCCAAGACTTGTGATAATTATTGGTTACATTGGAACTGATTCTCAACTTAGTTTTATTTTTACCGTTAACTGGTGAGTTCAATTAAAGATTTTATATTGCTCAATGGAACAGACATAGAAATTATTTGCCAGCTAGCTATATGTTGTTCCTCTTTCAAAGTAGATAAAACACATTCCTTAACCTAAAATGGCATTAACAGATCGAAATTCCTGGTGTTCCTAGATCATATATTCCTGTCTCTTCAATTATGGTTTTGAAGAGAGTTTCTTTTACATGAATTACTTGTATCCCACAATTACATGATTTGATCAACACAAGAATCCCTGCACGCGTCCTATTCACTTCATGTAGTTTCCTAAAAAGAATTGTAAAAAATGACATAATTATTATTTAAAAAAAACTTCAAACGAAAGCAAAGTTAACATGTAAAACAACTAATAAATATATAATTGTGTAATATTTAAGAAAAAAACTCATAAATATATTGTTTTAATATTTTTCATTAGAAATAGTATCAATTCCTTGTGTGAATTGAACTCATATCTCGTTGATGTTATTTTAGTAAAAAAAAAAATTGAAAGACTCATCTTCATTTATGTTTAAATTTATAGTTTAGGACAAGTCTTACATGTTTTTATTGATGTAATATCTTAAGTTAGTAATTAACACTTTTTTTTATTAAAAAGTGAATTTTAAATTTAATTTAACCTTACAAAATTGACTTATATTGTAAATTGGTTTTATTTCTAGTCGACGTAAGACTTCCAATCACCCTAAGCATGAGATTAAATATTAACTGATAGTTCGGTATGCCTCAATAGTAGGTGAAACAATAAACTCAACAAATAACAAATTTCGTTACGATAGACTCTGACTATGACATCATGTGTTAAAAAGTTAATTTTAAGTTTAACTCAACCTTATAATTGGCTAGTAAAATGAAATTTACACCTATTTATATGTTATGCATTGATCTATGTCTAGTCTATACGAAACTTCTAATACTATTATAACTACAATGCTAATAACACTGTGGAAACCATGGAAGAGAAGTTAAAGGTCGATGTGAGCATTCAAGGCAAATAGCATATATAGGAAAAGCAATGAAAAGAAAAGGCAAAAGTTGTTGCGAGGTGGAAAATGTGGGGTTAAAGAGATAAGACGTATAGTAAGGGTTTGTGTGTGTGAAAAGAGTTGTGTTTTTGTTTATAACCAGACAATCTTTTACCTATCCATCTTTCATTCCCAACTTTTGTAGATGCTTTGCCCACCATATCTCCTTCAACTCTTTTCCAAAAGTTTCCATCAATGTCTGTTTCTTCTCTCTCACACACAGTTTTTTCTTAGTCAGCTTAGAAACAACGCTTTCTTCATATCCCACACATTTTATTCATCATCCCCAAAACACGAAAAATGAGTACTCATATATGATCGTCAAAGTCACATATTGTAGGTCCTCCAATAACAAAACCCTTTCCAATTGGTCTCCCACTTTTCATGCATGCCAATTCTCTCTCTCTTTAAGATATAGACATGTTGGATGGTGCTTTGTATTGAACAAGTAGGTTAGCCAACAATTTAGGAATTTGCTACTTTTTATCCAATGTTCTTTTATCAAGGCATAATTTTTTGGGGTAATGTGGAAAATCAAATCTAGGTCAACCCACCATCCAATTGTTGTCTTTGTCCTCAATCATTTTTTTTTTCTTCTGGTTTTCCTGCTTGTTTATTATCAAAGTTAGGTTGCTATATATATTTTTTATGGTTCGAGAAACAAGTTTTCTTTTTGTCAATGTCTTCATAATTAATCGAATATTGTCTGCTTCTGTAATTATTTCAAGAAGCATATTTAACTATTTTGAGCTTTTTCTTTACTGGGGTTTTATTTTATATAAAGCTGAAACTTTTATTTTTATAACCCACTCAGCAAAAAAAATTATTTATAAAAAGTTACGTAGCGTTTGATAAGAAGAATATATATTTTTTAATTACGTCCATATGATCTTTATTAAGAAAAAATTTTTGTTTCTATGTATGAACAATTAAAATAAAAAATAAAACTTGTGTTTATAATGTGAAATGGTATGTGCTAGCTATTCACCTTTTTGTGGTTCTTTTTCTTTTAATTAGGTAAAAAGTTTATCAGCAAATATATGTATATTATGGTCAAGTACCAACAATATGAAAATTTTATACATTATTATGAAAGATGAAAACGATAATAAAATATTTGATGGCCATAATAAAAACTATATATAAAATGACCATTCAATTAATAATGCTACAATCTACCACTCAATATTTAGAGGATGTTCAGAACATCAAATTATATGTTTCCTCTATGCTACTACTCCATTTTATTGGTACTTCTTCATATCTAATATCTGCACTAATGTTTCTCCCCACCATTAAGTTACATTGAATTCAATAAGCTCACCACCATAAATATACAATATAATTGCACGTCCCATCACGGCAAGTTACCCTATTATGAAGGAATAATATTAAAATATGTATAAGTATTAGTACAAATTTTCCTTTTAAACTCGTACTATATATCCCATTTTAAACCTAATCGCTGCCTATCACAATACGGTGCCAGTTTCGTAATAAATCGGACCTTATAGGCCTCGGTTGTATGTGAAATCGGTGCAGAACACAAATACGACCTCGATTGCATGCAGAACCGAAGCCGAAATGGTGCCTAAAAAGTGACAACTTTCTGAAAAGGTGATACGAGCTCAGGTTTTTTGGCTGACAAATTTCTGAGCAGGTGATACTACCTCAGTTTCATACAAAACCGAGGCATAAAGCCTGAGCTACCACCTCGGTGAGCACGGACCCAGTGTCCAAACAGTCTTAGGCTTCGATGCTTTCCTAACCGAAGCATATAGACTTCATTTTAAGCATCGATTTTTTCTTCATGACTGAGGTAGTATCGTTTATTAGCTTCAAATTCCAGAGTTTGCTCATTTCTTCTCGTGTTGTGCTTCTTATTTTTCTTCGCGTCGCCGATGTTCTCCCAAGGGTTGCCTCCACCAGCGTCGCCGCTTCGCTTCGTCCGTCGTCGCTGTCGTCCATTGCTTCTTCGGTTCTTCTTCTTCGCGTTGCTGTCGTCCATTTCTTCTTCGTTGTTCTTCAGTTTTTCTTTTTTATTTTCTGATTTAAAGTTCATCCTCATCCTCTTCTTTGTTTAGATCCGAAAAGGGTTCGACCCTTATTTCTTGTTTAGATCCGAAAAGGGGTGTTCATCCTCATCCTCTTCTTTGTTGAACCAAAAAGGAACCTTCTTCCCTGTTTAGATCTGCGTAGAATGGGGCGAGATTATCTTCTCACGGAGAGACCCAACTTTGAGGCAGCACCACTAGCGGTCTCGCGCAAGCCAAAGATAGAGGCGCGGCGAAGGCGCAAGGGCGCAGTGATCGTTCCTTTTCTTGCGGCGGGGCACGGGAGGGAGGCTTCCTTCCTCTTCTCTGTTCCGATTCGTCTAGGGTTCCGATTCGTCTAGGTTTTTTATTTCAATTTTTGGGTTTCTGAATGGAGTTTCTGCTTGTTCCTTGTTCAATTTCTTCTTTTTGTCAAACTTATGTTTCGGGAAAAGAAGGAATATCCGGGGGCGGAAGAGGCGGTGAGGTGAGTGGCGGCGGAGTTGAGAGCTCCAGGAACAGAGGCTGGTGGAGAATCCGTCTTGTTTCACTGAAAATGCGGAATTGAGTTGTTGTGTTGGTAGCTCTGAAAGTGGGAAGGTGAAATGATGATGGTGGCAGTGGAAGATGGGTGTCTGCTTATGCATAAGAACATACATCAAGAACATCCTAAAGGTTGAAAAAATTAAAAAACAAACACATTAATACCTCGGTTAAATAAAAATAGAGACATAAATCCTATCCTTTTTAACTCAGTTCACAACCAAGGCATAAAACCTACCCCTTTTTACCTCGCCGGTATATGCCTCAGTTGTAGAACCGGTGCCTATAAACAAAAGTAACCGGTGCAATATCCTCTTAGTGCACTAGTGAAGTGTCTTTCTCTTGTATAACATGGATTAGAGAGTATCCTATATAAGGTAATGAAAAATAGGTTATCAATTATCAAGATACAGTGAACTAATGTTTAAACATTCTCTTAAAATATTAATAAAGTTTAGAAAAATATTCTTAATTAATTTAGAATATTTGAGTTTAAATAAGTAAAAAACTACAAAAGAAAAAGTATAATAATAGATAAGGAAAACAAAGAAGACACAATATTGTATAGGTTTGAATATTTTCAATTTTACTTTCAATTATCATCACCTCAACCTTTTTAGAGGGCTTAGATATACTAATTTGATATTATCAAATTATGACCATATTGTATGTAAAATATGTAATAACTTAATATATGAACTAAAACTCTTGAAAACCATGAAGAGATATAATCAATTTGTAAATGAACTTCACAAGAACTATCAATCTTATCTGTAGAAATAATCGCAAAAAGTATTTGAAAAAAGATCACTTGAAAAGTATTCCAAATATTAAAAACAAAATATTTGAAAGTAAATGATTTTTCATATTCTTGGAGCATCTTTTTGAAGTAATATAATGTTTGATAATAAGTCTATTAATTTAATCATATACAAGAGGAAACCCTCATACTTAATCAACTAAATAATTTGATTTGAAATTATTTAGTTGGATGAAGAGCTGTTTGGAATCATCCATTTTGGTTAATGGTAACTCAACACAAGAATTAACACCAACTAAAGAACTCAGAGAGGGAGAACCATTAAACTCATTCCTATTTGTAATAGCAAACGATTTATCAGAGATAGTTAAACAAGTAGTTAAAAAAAATATGCCATAAGGGGTAATAGTAGAAAAGAAAGATACAGTTGTAATCTTTCTACAATTTGCAGAGGATATATTGTTAATATGTGATGATGCAAAGATGTAATATATATAGGTCATAAAAAAAATTCTGAGGTGTTTTGAACTGAGACTAAAGGTAAATTTTCATAAAAGTAAGATTGTAATACAGGAAAAGTAAAGTGGAATGATAGTTGTTAAGTTTGGTACTCTGGGGAGGAACTAGTTTGAATAGGAAACACTGTTAACAAAAGTTAGAGTTTTGAACTTGTATTGAGACTAAAGGTAAATTTTCATAAGAGTAAGATTGTAGTACAAGAAAAGTAAAGTGGAATGGTAGTTATTAAGTTTGGAACTTTGAATGGGGGAGGAACTAGTTTGAAAAGGAAACATTGCATATGTTAACAAAAGTCATTGTTCTAACAGAACGTGTAGAATGAAAAGAAAGTTTTCACCAGTCGTTATTCCATTATTTAATGATTAAAGTTACAATCTATGGACAATAAGAATGCAAACTTATCTAGAGGGGCTAAATTTATGAGATGTCGTGGAAACGGTAATATGTTGCCTACTTATCCCACCATGGCTCAAATAAAAATGAAAAAGGAAAGAAAGGCAAAGAAGGCAAAGACAAAGTCATGCTTGTTTGTTTCTCACAAAAGATCCTTACTAGGATCATGACTCTAAAGTCACCCAAAGAAATTTGAAATTATTTGAAAGGAGAATGAAGGCAACGAGAAGATTTAAGGCTTGAAAATTTCAAACTTGATAAGGGAGTTTGAGTTGTAAAGGATGTAAAAGTTTGAGACAATTAAGGAATACTCAAACAAATTGTTAGGTTTTACTAACAAAATAATATTGTTGGGAAAGGAATTTCCATATTGCAGACACGTTGAGAATATTTTGGTGTTGGTGTTGAAGAGATATTAGAAAACACAAAAAGATTTGTCTATGATTACTTTGATAAAGTGCTACATGCCTTGCAAGCACAAGATTAACGAAGATTAATGAGAGATGATTATGTGGTTGAAGGTGTTCATATTATAGATAATGCTCTCATAGTCAAGAATAATAGAAGGAACAAATACAACAACACATGTTTTGCTATCTTGTCCCTATTGCAAGAAAAATAACCATTAACACAACAAGTGTTGGTGGAGGCTAGATGCAAAACATCACAAATGTGGTCAATCAAGACATGTGGAAAAGGTATGCAAATCTCAAAATCCTCAAGAAGATGTCAAGATTGTAGAGCATGAATCCGAGGAGGAACTACTTCTTACAAGATCATATGTTACAACAATAAAAGTCTAGAAAAATGCTAGTGTATAAATACTGGTTGTACAAACAACATGACTCATGATCAATAACTTTTCAAAGAGCTCAACAAATCAGATGTTTCTAAAGTAAGAATTAAGAATGAAGAACAACTTGTTTTGAAAGGTACAAGAAAAATTTCAATTAAAACTCATTCAGGTATCAATGCGTCTATATATAGTTTCAGTTCAGACGCAATTTAATTGATTACTCTTTTAATCTAATCAGTTACATTAAATACTTCTAACAGATTTATAACCAATTAAGCTCCTTAACTGAGTTCGCAATTAATGCAATTGATTTCTATTTAATGTTTAGTCAACACATTTAAAAATATGATCGTTGAAACAGTTATGACAAGCATGAAACAGTTTTCAAATTAATAACATACTTAATTGAATACATAATCCATGTAATTGATTAAGCTTCAACACTTAGCACATTTTTGAAAAAAAATTCTTTCTAATTCACAACACAACACATTTGAACAAGATATGTGCAAACACACGTGTTTTAATCGATTCACCAATTAATACAATCGATTCAAAACAAGTTGTTCTGCCTTAGTTTAAAAACACAAGTTGTCTAATGACCTGAATTGATTATCACACCTCTATAATCGATTTAGTCATTCATATATGCCTTTGTGCACATGATTTCCTTATCACCAAAACATACAGTATACGTACACAGATATGATCACTTTGCTAACTCAGTATGCAACAATCAACATATTATATGTTCAACACATGTGACAAAAAACACAATATCTGCATATTTCACAATAATCATAAACACATACAACATATAACATATACCACAGTACATATTCATGTGTTTTTATTATCAATGTGTTGTCATCATCAAAAACAACTATCACAGGGATTGGGTTCAACTATCACAGTGCTCCCACTATCAACAAATTTGATGAAGGAGAAATTGGTTACAAATGAAGAGAATATAAAAGAAGAATCATGATCAAAAGAAGATAAACATCACTTAAAGAAGTTTGATCTCCACGTAAAGAAAGTAGATGAAGACCTACATTTTAACATCCATCAAAGGTTAAATGTCATTACCATGAAATTCATAATTGACAAAGAAGATATGCTAATAGAAGAAATACAATAACAAATGTCAAATTGAATGAAGATACTATAACGTAGAAAAAAGAGAAAAACAAGAATAATAAGCAAAAAGAGAGGAGAAAATCAAGCACCAAAAGAAGGGAAATAAAATTTGGAGATTTGAAATTCAAATAAATAGATATTAAACAAGAAGGAATGTAGATAATATTTATTTAATAGCTTCATTCCCAAAATATAATTTTTTTAGTAGTTTGTTTTTGTTAGTTACATTAAAATGAAAGAATTAAAATGGTTTCTATTAGATAATTTAAACCGCAACAATTTTTTCACTAGTGCATAAACAACTTTTTAACGTGCCCAATAGGCTTCGATTTTGAACAAACCGAAGCATAACAAAATGCGGTGGCATTTTCATAATTTCGGTAAAATTATACGCCTCGGTTAGGAAGAACCTGAAGCATAAAGGGTATATTGCCTCGATTTTGTGAGAAACTGAGGCCAAACACCCTACAGAATCCCTCTACAACCTCTACAAGTTAACTGACATTCTTCTAAACAAGTCTTATGGCAACGGTTGTGTGCAGAACCAATGCCTTACGTGATATACTACCTTGATTGTATGGGCAACTAAGCTAAAAACGCTATTGTTGAACTGCTTTTGGTCGCCTCAAAGCCAACAAACCCTAGTCCGCACTAATGTAGTATAGGGCTAACCAAGAATCAATCCAAGGACTTGGCAGAATTGAGTTTAGAAGTGTAGAATTATAACCTATTTACTTATTTACTAAAAACTAAAACTAGGTGGGGAAAAGAAAAAAATTAATGAAATCTAAAAGGAATAAACTAAAAGATTATGCATGATACTTAATATAGATTGATGCATGTAAGATAAAGTTATGAATCTATTTAAAGAAAAATGAATTATAAAATAATAATGCATATATGAAACCTAAACTAGAATGAAGGAATAATATATGTCTATATGTATCAATTAAAATGTAATGCTAATGAAGGAATGACTATGCTGAAACAGAGTTACAATGACATCTACACTATTATGCAACTATAAAAAAAAACAAAACTAATGAACACTACTACTTGTGCAATTCAATGCAGAATCCAAACCTAAATCTATGAATCACTAAAATAAGCAAAAGAGACTAAAATGGAATACTGTGAATGAATGCAAACAAAACATAAATGCTAAATACATGAAACATCAAATGCACACTATCTATATACATGGTCTAGAAAACAACAAAAAAACTCAATATAATGAATTTGAATCTTCATATAACAGAACCAATTGAAGGGAAACAAGGGAATTCAGCATCCAAACTAAACTAACGTAAGATCTACTCAACAAAAATACCAAAATCCAAATGAGAAACTAAGAACATTGGGCAAAAGTAAAATTCAGAAATAAATGTGCATTAAATTGGACAAAAGAGTCTCAATTACTCTTCAGAAAGACATTCTGAGAAAGTTAAGCCCTCTTTGGGGTCTTTTTAGTTCATATTTCAGAACTTTAAAATGATAATTCTCACTCAATTCCCCAATTTAATGCAAATCTAAATTAGAATTCTAACTTCAACAATAGTAACATTAGAACCTATCTGCAATGCAACGCTGAATTAACAACTAATAGGAAACATAAACTCATACACTGAAATTAAAAGATGCATATCTACAGAAACGTAAATTGAATTAAAAACTAAGCATGAAATAAGAAATTTTATTAAAAACTAGAATTGAAAATATAGGATACCAAAAATCCAAGAAAATTGCAACGTCTATCACCCAATGTAATTATCCTAGAATTCCAATGCAGAAAACAATGTATCTACTCTACGAAAGTTTGGAATCTAAACTAAAGAAAATGAATTGAAAACCCTAATCGTGGTGTTTGTTACCCACCATTGCCTATTGTGTTGTGTATTTACAAAATCTTCCTTTTATAGAAAAACCAAAAGAGGGAAAAAGGGGAAAGGGGATGAACCTACAACAGAATTGGAAGCTTCGTGATACTTTAATCAAACTAATTTTCTAAACCGCTTCCTTTCTTCTCAACCTTTTATCACGAACCACTCGCGTCTTTACAACCCTTAGATCAGCTTCCCCTTCTTTGCCAATTTGACCTCCCTACACATGCAAAGGATCAGCTTCAATTTCTTCTGGATCGCAGGCACGAGAACGAGCGTTTTCTCTTTGCGTTCTCTTTCTTTGCACCTGAGCCCTAGCTCGAGACTTGCAATAGGAAAACGAGGCCTTCGAAACACTGACCCCCAAAGCAAAGGCAATCATCAAAATGCACAGCTTCACTTGATTCCTCCGCCCAATACAAACGACCCAAAATAAAGTTTTCATATCAGCACTGCCCATTTCACTTATGCCCAAAATAGCCAGCCCACTTAACCAATGATAATTCTACAATTAGAAGAAATTGAAAAAGGGTTATCATAGCATTCAAAGAATTAAGGAAAAAGGGTAAACTGGCAAAAAAAATGAAAATAAAGCCTATATAAGCAATAGTCTAAAAAATATTTTTATTTTGGAATTTTTTTAAGAAAAGACTCAATGACTATTTATTAAAAAAAATATGATTTATCATCTAAAAACTCAAAATTAACACTATTTTTACAAAACTCTAAAATTAAAGCAAAATCTATAAACTATCCTAATTCTAGAAAATTAAAAACTAAAAGAAACTAAAAATATCTTCTAAACACAGAAAAATAGGAAAATTTGGAGAGTTAACACACCCCCATACTTAAGAAACTGCCCTTTTGGGCAAGGAAAACTAAAAATGAAAGAAGAAAATAAAAACTCAAAATGAAAACTAAGGAACTTTATCATAGCTCACTCAACCCTGCTCATTCAATCAATTTCTAGCTTTTTCTTCAAACAAAACTGCATAATTATATTTCTCAACATTAAATCTCAGTATCAACAATCCAAGCATTTGAACAACAACCAGATTCAGCCAATTTCAACAATGAACATAATCAGAAAAGCATAAGTCAGTTTCAGCCTCTCAAGACCAAGTGTTTGCACTCAGATTCATTCAAGTGTTTAAGGTTGTCTTGATTCACTCAATCATCACATGTTAACCTCAATTATTTATATTGAAAAGACTTTAAGTGACATTGCTCAGATCATGGTTTCATCTAGATCAAAAGGTCTTTAATGGCTTGTAATGTAAATGGTATGAAAAGTCAGAAAACACAATTTTTTTCCAGACCTGCTCTTTTCTTTTGCACACGACCAGATTTGTTCATTTCTTTTTTCTTTTATTTTTTAGTTCTGGCCTTTATTTTCTATTGCGCTCACTAAGTTCCACTTCCCCCTACTTCTCACATTTCTCTAAAGGTTAGGTATTTGATGGGGTAAAAAGGACTTGTAATGAATGGAAACAAAAAATAGGCTATGACTCAAAAGAAAGGTACAATGGTTAGAAATTGTAATGGTTAAGCTATCACGAGCAAGCTTATCACAGAGAATCAATGCAAAATCAGAATGAAAACTAAACATGCATGAAATCACACCAGAAAGACAAAATATTGGGCCCAAAATCTCTCCAACGTTAAGGAATTGCCAAAACTGACTTGCTACCCTCTTTTATGCCAAAATTGCTTAATTGGACTGAACTTAGACGCAAAAATAATGTTAAGACTACTTCTACTTGAATCTAAAGTCGAAAACACTATTAATAGTTCTAATTAAGAGAAATAAAACTGTGAAATGAAGTAAATAAGCAAGAAATTGAGAAAAGTATGAAATAGAGCCTAATGGAACCTAAATATGTCTAACAGCATGACCTAAACTATATAAAACCTATACAAAGCTAACTAGACTCAACTAAAACCTAAAACAACTCCTAAACCAAAAGAGAATAACAAAAATGAAAACATGGAGAATGAATGAAAAAGGACCTAAGAAATTCCTAATGTAACTAAAGTAAAACTTAGAAGCTAAAGACTAAAAGCATATTCTGATGCAATTTCTATATAAAAGCTAAAACAAATCCTAAGAAATGAAACAAAAAAACTAAAACAGGGAACTAAAAAAGAGAAAAGCAAGGGAACTAAACGAATCCAAAAACACATCCTAAAAACAAGAACAAATTGAGAGTATTTATACTATGTACAATTTAAGCATTTACAACTTAATCAGACCTAAAACTAAAATGAGCACAAGTCAGAAGGAAAAAAAATTACCCATATTCTATCTCAAAAACACATATCAAAGTAGTTATAACAAAGCAAAAACAAAAAATGAACTAAGCCCTCTCACCTCCACCCTTAAGCGGCACATTGCCCACAATGTATGAGTGAGGAAGGTTTTCTAATCAATAACAAATAGCAACAGGTAAGACAAACAACACAGAGATTTATACAAAATAGAATTAAAAGAACTAAACTAAAACTACAAAGCTAGAAGAAAAGAAAAGTTGTTTAGATTGGCCACAAGTCAAAATTGATTTTCTTTATTTTTATAAAAAACAACATATGTTATACTATACTATTTATTATACTTACTAAGACTACACTAACTATCAGAAAAAATTTATAACTACAATTGGAGAAAAAGGAAGAATGTATCAATGTCTTCATTGCATTCCTTCTTTTCAACCCTCTGCTGCAGGAACATTAGTTCTCCATTTAAGGATGGCTGCTGGTTTTTCACTCTCCAAGCACCTTTCTACATTAACCACGACTCCTCATGCAATTTCTGTTGATTTTGTGTGTTCCAGGTTCCTTGAGCAGCATAAACATCCTCTCTTACCTCAACCAAGACTTCTTTTGTCTCTACAGTTCCCTTGAAATCAATGTCTGCAACAAGTGTATCAAATGCTAAACCAAAGTCAGAGTACATGGGTGAATCATCAAATAATGCAACTATGTCACAACTAAAATCAAAATCACCCAGCATATTATCAAACAAACCATCAGAAATCACTTCATTAAAAACAAGGTTAAACCCCTTCGGAAGTCCCTATTTATGTGGGGTTTTCCCACTTAGGCCGTGTTCACTTCGCATGAATTTACTGTTCATGATGTTTAGCGAGCGATGAAAAGGAACGAAATTCGTGTTCACTTGATGGAGTTTGCGAAGAAGAAACGCGA
>NW_025911584.1:0-11969 GCF_018835915.1 Vigna umbellata
GAAAAACTGGTTGTCAAAATATTCTTTTCCATATTTAAATGTTTATATAGCTAGTAAATCGAAATAATAATTCACCTACCTACATGTAATAAAACCTCATCATATCCCAAGAAAACTTGTTAAAACAATTCAGCTAACAAATAGTTAAAACAATTAAAATATTTTTTTTAAAACATTCATAATTCAAATATGAAAAACAAAATAATCAAATATAGTTGTCAATGGTAATATCAGAAAAACGCAATGGAAATAAGAATTTTAAGTGACGAATAAAATCAATAGTTAAGTACAGAATACTTTTAAATTTTATTGCCATATTTTTTTTATTTCTTATATTATGTTTAATACATTTTAAGAACATTGTAAGAAAATGTGAGAAAAATATAAAATGACTCAAATTAAAATATTAAAATTTAGGCTTGATTTGTTTAGTCTTGATAGTTTCATGAATGTGTTATATTTAATACATATTAAGAATGTTGTAATAAAAATTGTGAAAAAATACAAAATTATTCAAAGTAAAATATTAAAATTTTGGCTTAAATTCACTTTTAGTTTCTATAATTCCAAATGTAAAATTTTAGTCTAAAAAAAATTAGATTATAGATTTAGTTTTGATTTTTTTTTAAATTAAGCAATTTTAGTTTAATGTTCATAAGTAATTTAGTTACTAAAATATGGTGCATGTTTATCACTCACATTGCCTATTCAATGAATTAAAATTGTTTGATTTTAGAGACTTAAAATTTATATATGTATATCTAATATACATAAAAATTAAAATTATTCATACGTAAAATTATGAAGAATAAAACTACATTTAAGTTTAAAATATAATGAGAATTAACATAAATTTCATAAACACACTTCTTCCAACATATTTTTTGTTATTGCTTAAAATTGAATGAGTAGAATTGTAAAGTTATGAGTTGATACCATTAAAATAAAAAAAGTGGAAGGGTGGTGACCTACAATTTCTTTTTAATTTCCATAAATTCAATTAATAATCTATAATATATTTAAAATTTGCTAATATTTCTCTTTAAACAATCATTTTATATCTTTCTACACATTCTTCCATAATTTTCCAACAAGTGATTGATTTTATGGAATCAAACTCCGAATTCTTGAACAAGTTTTTGGAATCAATGCTATGGATGAAATAACGAGGGAGAAGAAGAGATAAAGCTATTCCATTTAAAATATTGATGAAAAATTATTAAATAAATAATTAATCAATCAATTTCATCCTAAAAGTAATATATGCTCTCTCACAGTTCCTAAAATAAGAAATTATGTAAATAATTTTTTAAGTGATACAAATTATGTTAAATAGTTTAGTTAGGTATTGGAAATTTCTTGGTATTGAGATTAGTAAAATATATCCATTCATTTAGGGACTACATATAAATATATTTTTTTATTAAAAACTAAATATAACAATATTAAATACTTAAGCATTATTCACATAGTTTTTTTTTTTATCATGGAGTAAAGAACATTAACCACTTGTAAAATTTTGTAGAATAGTATAAATTCTACCTTTTTCTTTTTTTGGAAGGTTTGATGTTACATATTGATTGGGATATAATATTTTAAAATAATTAAATGATCAGTGTAGAAATAATGTGACGGTGGTAGTGTTTAAGGATGCTAACGGCTAAAAGGGATGAGTTTTATTATATCACATATTGGAAAAATTTATTTTTATTTTCGTACACAAGGTATGAAATTTTTTTCCATCTCCTCGTGTTTGCTTTCTTATTATTTTAATATTATTTATTTATTTTTTATAAAATAATAAAAAAGTTTATGAAAAATACAACATCATCAAATATTCAACACAAAAAATATTTATATTGTCATTTCTTCAATACTAAATATGTATAAAATAATTATAGTTATATATATTTCAAATTTAAATTAAAGTATTAAATAAATTTCAAGATTGCCAAGACATTTATTATATTTTTACAAAACTTAATCAAACAAAATTGATAAAACTTAAAAATATTACAAAAAGAAAACAGATATTCAAATTTAAAATATTTTATATGTCTATTTACTTTTATTTTTTAAATTATAATAAAATCTCATTTTAATAAATTAATAAAAATTATAATATATCACCTAAATGAAATCACGCAAAAAAAATTAAACATTTTTCATCTTTTAAATTTTAATATATATTAAATTTAGATAAACAAAATTTATGACAATATATAAAAAAATATCAAAATAATAGTGATAAAAATGAATAACAAATAAAAATATTGAAAAAATAAAGACAAATAATCAAATGTTGATCTATTGATATTTTCCACGTGGATATCATCCACGCGTTGGATATTTTGTCCTATTCAAAACAAGTAGAGCAGAGAAGAGGCTCAATCTATGTGCAAAGCAGCAAGGCTTTGTTTGGATTCAATAGCACATTCGCCATCTTAAACACATTCACAAGATTGCACCAATGGCCGCCGCCGAACACGGAATAAGCCTCGAACCTGAGAGAAAGAGCCTTCTCAGCCAACACACCGAGAAGCACTTCACCGCCGGCGAAATAGTCCGCGACATCATCATCGGCGTTTCCGACGGCCTCACCGTCCCCTTCGCCCTCGCCGCCGGCCTCTCCGGCGCCAATGCCACCTCCTCCATCGTTCTCACCGCTGGCATAGCCGAAGTCGCCGCCGGCGCCATCTCCATGGGGCTCGGCGGGTACTTACGTTCAACCAACACTTCATACTCACAAAACTTAATTTAGATTCTGTTTGATCAGAAAATTTTCTCATGAAACGATCTGGGCTAATGTCTCGTTGTGCAGTTATTTGGCAGCAAAAAGTGAAACCGATAATTACCGGAGGGAATTGAAAAGAGAGCAAGAAGAAATCATCACGATGCCGGAAACTGGTTTCCACTGTTATTTTATTATGCTTTGTATATTATGTTTATGTTCATGTAACATTCTTTTATTTCATATTATCAATAAGTCAGAAATTTTGGGTGACTTACACTGTTTAATTTTTACAGAATCATTTCACTTTTTTTTTTTCTATTTTATTTCTATTAATTTTGACCATATATACGTGTTTTCACAAATTAAAAATTCATTCCTTTAGACTTTGATAACTTGTTAATCTCTGTAGGATTAGTTTTAAAAATGATAGCTGAATATTGTTCATTTCCATCGAAAGCAGTAACATACTCAGAATCAACAACCACTTGTTGACATTTTATTGCACTTTAATAATAAATGTGTTCTGTAAAAATAAAAACAGAAGCGGCAGAGGTGGCAGAAATTCTAGCTCAGTATGGGATCGAGGCACACGAATATGCACCTGTGGTGAATGCTCTCAGAAAAAAACCTCAGGCATGGCTTGATTTCATGATGAGGTAAGTTCTTTCGTTCTCACTTCAGTACAAAATTAAACATGTTTATTTGTTGAAAGTCTTCCTATACAAGGTGTATAAATTTTGGGGTTTATGATGGTCTATTATATAGTGAATGTGGTATGAGGACAAACTAAATGATTAATTGAGGACCAGACACAATAATGGGAATTTGTGGACAAGTTGAAAAGTAGCAACACCTAAAGGAATATAAAGCAAAGTAACCTTTCACTTTTTGAAGGTGGGCATGGTTATGGGGTCCAAAATTCCCACTTCCATTTAGTTGGCATGTATTACTTGGATTGGAATGTGGAAACTAGAAAAGGGGACGGCCTTGTAGGGACGCTATGACTACAACATGGGCATCTTTTTCTGGTTTGGTTTTTGTTATAATTAATGTTGGTTATGAAACTGTGCTTATAAACTATTTCTTCATACTTGTTAGAAGATATTCCTCTAGAGCAAAATGTAGTGATACAATGTTGAGTGTTTGGTTATGACTTCTATAGACAAAATATTATGGCATGATCATTGTGTTTAAAAAAAAACGATTTAAGGAGTTAATTTGGTATGATTTTGAAAAATACAAATCCATTTATCTATACACAGAACTAGAAAACCTGACTGTATAAAGCTGCCCTTTGGAAACATTGTTTACTGTTTATATCATTTGAAATTACAAATAGTAGGGTTTTTTTAAAAAAATAGCAAGTCCTTATCCCCAATTAGAGAAATATGCTGCATATTTGCATTCAGCATGAGTATTGAGGAGAAAAAGTGAAAGAAAACATGAAGAAAATAATCAATGAAGAAATTTCTGAAANCGAAGTCGCCGCCGGCGCCATCTCCATGGGGCTCGGCGGGTACTTACGTTCAACCAACACTTCATACTCACAAAACTTAATTTAGATTCTGTTTGATCAGAAAATTTTCTCATGAAACGATCTGGGCTAATGTCTCGTTGTGCAGTTATTTGGCAGCAAAAAGTGAAACCGATAATTACCGGAGGGAATTGAAAAGAGAGCAAGAAGAAATCATCACGATGCCGGAAACTGGTTTCCACTGTTATTTTATTATGCTTTGTATATTATGTTTATGTTCAT
Organism: Vigna umbellata; assembly: GCF_018835915.1. The sequence continues at coordinate 4,491 of NW_025911584.1, forward strand.
GTAACATTCTTTTATTTCATATTATCAATAAGTCAGAAATTTTGGGTGACTTACACTGTTTAATTTTTACAGAATCATTTCACTTTTTTTTTTTTCTATTTTATTTCTATTAATTTTGACCATATATACGTGTTTTCACAAATTAAAAATTCATTCCTTTAGACTTTGATAACTTGTTAATCTCTGTAGGATTAGTTTTAAAAATGATAGCTGAATATTGTTCATTTCCATCGAAAGCAGTAACATACTCAGAATCAACAACCACTTGTTGACATTTTATTGCACTTTAATAATAAATGTGTTCTGTAAAAATAAAAACAGAAGCGGCAGAGGTGGCAGAAATTCTAGCTCAGTATGGGATCGAGGCACACGAATATGCACCTGTGGTGAATGCTCTCAGAAAAAAACCTCAGGCATGGCTTGATTTCATGATGAGGTAAGTTCTTTCGTTCTCACTTCAGTACAAAATTAAACATGTTTATTTGTTGAAAGTCTTCCTATACAAGGTGTATAAATTTTGGGGTTTATGATGGTCTATTATATAGTGAATGTGGTATGAGGACAAACTAAATGATTAATTGAGGACCAGACACAATAATGGGAATTTGTGGACAAGTTGAAAAGTAGCAACACCTAAAGGAATATAAAGCAAAGTAACCTTTCACTTTTTGAAGGTGGGCATGGTTATGGGGTCCAAAATTCCCACTTCCATTTAGTTGGCATGTATTACTTGGATTGGAATGTGGAAACTAGAAAAGGGGACGGCCTTGTAGGGACGCTATGACTACAACATGGGCATCTTTTTCTGGTTTGGTTTTTGTTATAATTAATGTTGGTTATGAAACTGTGCTTATAAACTATTTCTTCATACTTGTTAGAAGATATTCCTCTAGAGCAAAATGTAGTGATACAATGTTGAGTGTTTGGTTATGACTTCTATAGACAAAATATTATGGCATGATCATTGTGTTTAAAAAAAAACGATTTAAGGAGTTAATTTGGTATGATTTTGAAAAATACAAATCCATTTATCTATACACAGAACTAGAAAACCTGACTGTATAAAGCTGCCCTTTGGAAACATTGTTTACTGTTTATATCATTTGAAATTACAAATAGTAGGGTTTTTTTAAAAAAATAGCAAGTCCTTATCCCCAATTAGAGAAATATGCTGCATATTTGCATTCAGCATGAGTATTGAGGAGAAAAAGTGAAAGAAAACATGAAGAAAATAATCAATGAAGAAATTTCTGAAACATGCATGCAGTTTACATCCTCTGTTTATTTAATTTTTTGAATGTATCATTCTAGGATTGATGAATATTGGCTATGATCAAAGGTAGTGTTAAACAAATTAACTGGTTGTAATCTTGGTATGACAGATTTGAGCTGGGACTAGAGAAACCAGATCCAAAGAGAGCATTGTATAGTGCAATGACAATTGCCATCGCTTACATATTGGGAGGAGTTGTCCCACTCCTTCCTTACATGTTCATTGCAAGGGCATCAGAAGCGGTTGTGTTCTCAGTTATAGTAACCTTGGTTGCATTGCTGGTTTTTGGTTATGCCAAGGGTTACTTTACGGGCAATAAACCATTCAGGAGTGCTTTGGAAACAGCTCTAATAGGTGCCATCGCCTCTGCAGCTGCTTTTGGTATGGCAAAGGCTTTCAATCCATAGATTCTCCGTGCCTTGTATTTCATAGCAACTAAGTTTCTTATAAAAACTTTGTTATTCTTCATAAGAAAAAGACCTTTTCAAATTTTTTGCTGTTATTAGTTATTACTTATTACTTATTTTAATTTTTTGTACAGTAAGATTACATGCGAGCACAACCCCTTTTATTCAATATTATGATCTTCAATGCCACCCTTATAATTCACTCTTGCTTGTGTCTTATTGAATAATTTAATATTGGGTTAAATATGTTTTTTATCCCTTAACTTTTAGTGAAAATTGAAATTAGTCTCTTTTCAAAACTTTAGATTAGGTTAGTCTCCAAACATTAGAAATGTGCGAATTTAGTCCTTTTAATCAAATTTTGTTAACTTTATTTGATGTTTTAAACGCATTTCTCAATTAACATTGAAGCAAAAATGTGTCAAAATGTGTAAACAACTCAGATGCTATCATGAAAGACACTTGAAATATCAAATAAACCTAACAAAATTTAGTTAAAAGAACTAAATTCACACATTTCTAAAGTTTGGAGACTAAATTAGGCCAAAGTTTTGAAGATGAACTAATTTCAATTTTCGCTGAAAGTTAAGGGACCAAAAACATATTTAACTCTTTAATATTCTATGTTTTGAAACACCATGAATTCAGTATCTGTAACTTCAATATTGAATCCATCCTCGCCACAAATAGGTTTTTCACTTGATAAATATTTGCTTTGGTGATGGTTTAAGATTCGAAATTTTGTTTTCGAAGTTGTCTGAACTTAAACTAATTACAGATTTTACAACTAATCTACTATCATTTTGTTAATTTTATGCCCCATTTTTTTTTACATTTTATCATCAAACTTTTCATTATTTTATATATTTTATCACTCCATTAAATTTATGAAAGAAAACTGGTATGTCATAAAATTGTAAGAAAACAAACAACACAGTTAAAATTACATTGTTTTTCAAAAGTTGATAATAACACGTTTTAATTTATTTTTATTATTTGTCATCGTCATTTTTGTTAGGAATTTAAGAAATTGATAAAATACACAAAATCTGAAAAAGTTTGATTGCCAAAGATATTATGTTAGAAATATTTAGTCTTAAACTCAATATGTATTGATCAACCATTACAAACACTGAAGCCATGTTCAAGAAGAACACCATAATCTAACTCCACCAAATAAAAAACATAAATCCCTAATGGTTCATTCAAAGGGGATTTTCACTTAATAAAATGTTGTTTAAATGTATTCTTATTATATACCATTAACTCCGTGGTTATAAGGCACAAACTATTGAGGTTCTCAAGCTTGTGCGAGGGAAGAACGGTGAGCTCATATCCCTTATTTCTCTTTCCTTTTCCTATTCTAAACTAGCACTGACCTGTGGAACACTCAACCGGTTTAATGAAAATGCAATTTCTCGGTTGTTGAATTTTCGTTGTGATGGGTACGTCTTATCTTGTTTTGATGGATGGAATGCTTAATCAAATACATCATTGAGTAGTTTAGGATGACTAGGTTAGATTATCATTTGGAGTGGTGCAGGATGTAGTTTTTTTTTTAAATGAAACTTACTTTATTTTGGTAAAAATTCACCAAAACATGCAACGTTTAAAACGAATTTATACTTGAAAAAAGAATATATACATCAAACTTGAATATAATTTAAAGCTAAATCAAATTTTTTTCGAGATAAATTGACCTTAACCAAATTCAAGTTAGTTCATCATATTTCTAATCTAATTGATAATACCGGATGCAACGTTTTAAAATCACAGGTATTTTAACAAAATTTGCTTCATCAGAAGTTAAAAGTAATCTCTCAGCACTTCCCAATAGCTAAAATGCTAATTATACCTCTTCAACCTCTAATATTTCACTCATTAAATTAAAATACGATCGATATTTTGTTAAACAGAGAGAGAATATTCAATGATACACCCAAGAGAGAAAATTCAGAAGCACCAAGGTCACACCAAAACATAATAAAAGATGTTGTACTTGCATGGAAGTGTATGGCAGAAAAAGAAAACTAAGATATCACAGCAGAGACAATCTGTGAGTCAAAATTCCACATAAACAGGTTTCTTATATCGTATTTAATTTTTATATCGTCTTTAGTTTTGTTATTTTATGCGATATGAAATTTAAACTCATATTTAAAATTATTCAAACAAATATCTATGGATGAAAGCCTTTGCCATACCAAAAGCTGCTGCAGAGGCGATTGCACCGATGAAGCTGTTTCAAAAGCACTCCTGAATGGTTATTACCAGTGAAGTAACCCTTGGCATATCCAAAAATCAGCAATGCAGCTAAGGTAACTACGACTGAGAACAGAAGGGCCTCTGAAGCCCTTGGAATGAACATGTAAGGAGCAAGAGGAACAAGCCCACCAACTATGTAAGCAGCGGCAATTGTCATTGCACTGTGCAATGCTCTCATTGGATCTGGCTTCTCCAATCCCAGCTCAAACCTGTAGTTATATTGTTCAACATGCATTAAGATTTCTAAAGCCATGCTTCACCATTATAACCATACATTTAAACACAATAAACAGGTGATGCATATGAACTCATACATATTTAAGAGATTTTGTTTTTTGTCACAGAAATTTTCTTTTACATTATTTAACACTAGTTTTTCTTTACGTTACTTCTTTTTTTTTTAAATTACAAAAATATATTAAATTATTATTCTTATAATATGTGTATTTCTATATTATTTTTTTCTACGTAAATATTAGAATATGAATAGTTTAGTATTTTTATTATGGGATTTCTTTTAAGTTGTAATTAGAAAAAACATTAATATTTTGTAATTGCAAATTACATAAACATAACTTTTTCTTAAGTGAAATGATCTGCTTCTGATATACTCGAATATGGAATATGTTATAATTCTTATAAATAGGTTAAAATAATTTAATATCCAACAACTTTGTGAGTTAAGTACTGAATGTAGAATCAAAATCTAAGTAATCTTTGACAGTTTAATAACGCAAATAGTACTTCTTTCTATTATTTAATTTCATTAAGAGGTTCCTAAACTTGTGGAATCACAATACAATAAAAAAAAATGTGTGGGAATTTTTTACTATTCTAAAATTTACTCACTGGGCTTCAAAGTATTTAAATAAACCTTCAATTATTACTTAAACTAATAACAAAATTCAACTCAAACTTGATGGACTCCATTAGGCAGAGAAGAAATCTAAAAATTTTCTACGATTTGTGTTCATCCTCCCATTAATAAAACAGCAACTTGCTTTTGAAAGAATATATTTTAACATTTTTGCGAAGAAATAATTTGTAGCATGATCTTGGCTAACTTACAGAAATTATCTACTTAAGTGATTTTGAAAATGGAATCTATCAAGCTGGTCAGGTCACTTGAGCGTTGTCTAATTTAATCAATCCATAGAGCTAAACTGAAAAAGTGATCAAAAAATAAAAGACCGACAAAAATTGAAGAATTGTCACAAAAATATTTAATACAATGTTAATTTTCATTTTCTTACAAAAATAACATAAAGTACTTGTCATTTTATTTGTATTTTAAGCATAAATTTGTTTTCATTAATATATATATTATTTATTAATACAATTGGACCTCGACTAAAACTTATTCAGTTTAAATAAGTGGTGTAATTTTAAAAACATCGATCATTATAAGTTCTAAAAAAACACATTGACCGTTATAATAAATCAAAACCATAAAACCATGCCCATTTGGAGTCTGTGCTAAGTGTGTGCCGGTGTCCCCTCTGATCTGATATTTCCCGTTTTCACCCGAAATCCTAATAAATATGCATTCAACAAAATTTTCACCCAATAACATTCCAGCATTCAAGTCCTAAAATTAACTTTTTTATTAGTCATCAAATAGTGATTAAAAAAAATCTCAGTTCTCAGAGTGTATACTTAAACTGGGACAGAGTTAACGTGAAGGTGGGTTTGCCTAACTTTTAAATATTTTTTTAACATTACACGAATTCTTATAATGTTTTAAGTATAAATTAACATTATGATTTAAGCTAAATTTAATATGGATTTCGTTCAACTTTGACTTAAAGTAAATTAAATAGTGAAACAATATGACTAGCAAACAATAAATATCATTAAGATAGGTTTTAACTATGGCTCTAATATCATGTTAGAAGTTGATTTTAAACCTAATTCAATCTCACAAAACCAACTTGTAGGATGAAGTTTGCAACCACTTATAAACTATGAATTGACCTTATCTTTAGTCGATGTGAGATTTCCAACAACTTTCAAAATTTTAGAAAAAAACACATCATTTAAAGACATTCAAAAAATAATATTATGTGAAAATTTACACAACACAGATCATTTACAAACTCTTTAAAGTATACCAGACATTTTTTAAAGTTAAAATTTAACTATACCTCACAACATTCTAATAAAAGAGTATATAGAAAATCAAACATTAGTTCAAAGTGTCTTAAACTTTGGACAAGAAACACCATAGACTTAAGTCTATTATATAGTCATCAACACTCATTCCCTTATTTATCTTAGGAGATGCTAAACTTTACAAGATGCATATTTTTGTCATACACAGAGTAGACTAGAAACGACTTAACTAAATGTTATTATGACTTGATTCAACCCCACATGAGTTTGACTTGCCTCATCTCAACCAAATTCCAACTTAACTCGATCCAATGTGGGTTTGACTTGAATTGACACGAGGTCAATCCAACTTCACTCGACGTAAGGTGAGCCCAACTTGACTCAGTTCAAGGTGAGGTAATTAAACTTGGTCTAAGGTGAGTTTGACTTGACTCAACCTTATGCAAGCCTACTAAACTTGACTTGGACTTTACTTGACCTAACATGGACACATCTCAACTTAATTTGACTTTACTTAACCTAATGTGAACTTAACCGCACTCGACTCAACATAACTTGAATTAATATGAATCTAATTTAACTTTGTTAGACTCAAACCTGACTTAAGCTTGACCAGACCTGACTCTACCCAGCCTTATCCAAGCCCATTTTGACTTCAGCTACACTCAATTCAACCTGATTCAAACTCAACTTGAATTGACATAATATAAACCTGACTTAACTCAACCTAAGGTTTATTTAACTCAAGTCATTCTTAAATTGTCCCAATCGATATTAACTTGAGGTAGGTTCGACTCAATTGGATCTGAGATGAGTACAAATGAATCGAGCCGTAATGATACATACTCATCTCCATATGAGTCAAATTTTACTTGATTTTATGCAAATTCAATTTAAAACTATTTGTTCTGATGAAATATAGCATAACCTAACTTAACGTAAGCTTAATTAAAATCATTCCAATATTAATTTTGATTTTATTTGATCCAATTTTTTTCGATTTAGTATTATGTGTTTCTAACTCGAATTAGAAAGAGTTGGATAAATTTTTTTTATACGTAAGGAGATTTTTGTTTTAATTTTTAAATAAATTTTTTACTTTTAAGAAGTTATATGGGTTTGAACCATAACATTTTGTTAAATGTGAACTCTTTTTATATGAATTTTTTTATCTGTACGTTTTCTTTGCTCGAGAAGGGGACTAAATTCACATTTCTAATGATATATCACCTGTGAACTGGTCAATAATCACCTTTCAACTCATACCACATTCTGTATATTATAACGCCAAAATTTTGCTAATTTTCTATTTGCATGAGATCCAAGAGAAAAAAAAATATTAAACTATGTTATGAAAAGTGAGAACGTAAGAACTTACTTCATCATGAAATCAAGCCATGCTTGAGGGTTCTTTCTGAGAGC
>NW_025911585.1:0-52899 GCF_018835915.1 Vigna umbellata
AGTCACACTACAGATTTTTGTCAAAGACTGAAACAACTAACAAATATAACACAAAAGTAGGAAAATAAATTCACTCTGAGATTGAAATAACAATGATTATAAATTAAGATATATTAAAGATGTGCTTTAAAGAATTTATAATTCTGATTTAAGTTCAAACTTTTGATATCCTATGTGAGTAATCATTCATCTGTGAAGGGAATTCATCACACATTATGGAGCATTGAGTTAGTGAGAATGATGATTGTTTAATGCATGCATTTCTCTCATCTCTGACGAAAAATAACATAACACAAACATTAACATCATGCAAACAATTTCAACTCTTTCCCTGTCTATCATGGAATCTTCTCCGACATTGAAATGTGAGGCATGCGGCACAGTTAATTCACTGTGCATTATGCATTCTGTTTACATGTTAGAACAGAGAATCGTGTGGCCAAACGTGTTATGATGGTTTGGTGAAATTTGATATCTGTTCGCCATAAAAATCTGTGGGAAATATGTACACCAGAGTGTTCCATGGATATGAGTCCCCAGCAGAAGTCTCAATCAGAGTTATGGAATAAGCATAGTCAAATGAAACAGTAGTGAACCAATTTATTATCCGTTATGAAACAAGATAATAGAATATATGATTAATAAAACGCAATCCTGTTTCACCTTGCAGACAAAGGTACTAACATAAAACCAGACACTTATCTGATGAATCTTATCATAATAATATAATCCCTTAGACCCTTGATGTAAAAGGAGGACATTCCAAATGGAAATTCATAAATATTCCACATTATATATGGTTCAAGAAGGTTCAAATTGATGGCTTGTGTGGTTCATGCTAAGAGCAGATATACCAGGAAAAATAGCCAAGGGAATCCATGCAGTGCAGTTCAGGGGTAAGACTGTAAGCTGTTAATTACAGAGAAGATGTGTGAATATGAGAATATGTGAAAAAGCAAAGGGTCCAAGTGGAAGAAAGAAGGGGTTAATTAATTTAATTATGCATATCTATACACATAAATCAATACGCAAGTTGATGACAGAAAACACATTTATATATATATATATGTGTGTGTGTGTGTATATATATATATATGCGCACTTAGTGTGAAGAAGCCAATGCTGAAGTGCTCCACACTGAAAAGGTAGCCTCCCACCGGACCCATTGTGGATACCATTTATCTGAGTGCTCTTCCAAAAGAAAAAATAAATTATTTTTATGGACAGAAATTGGAATCTGATTGATGGGTTCTGCCTTTAATCATTCCTCTCATACAGATTAAATGGAAAGTATTAGATTAAAAGAGGAAAGGGGTGAATAGTAAACAGCTTGCTTAGCAGCATCTCACTTCACTTCCCTTGCCTTTTAACTGAACACCAGTGATATGATAACACAGAATGATATAATAAAAACAGTCATATCGAATTTCGGTGATACGAATGTTGAAAATCACAGCGCTTTATGATCAATACCATGTTGCTAGAGGGAATATATATTCATATAGGAATCACTTAGCTTTGCAAAGTAATGCACCATTAATTTCACCTTTACATTTACTATCATCCAAAATAAAGTAGTATATATACATGGCTAGACAAGTTTAATGATCCTGGTAAAATCCTCACGTACCCTTTTCCTGTTCTTCATTCTTTTGAATTTATTCTTGCTTCTTCTACTTCCAGGAATGTAAAGTTTTCACTGTGAGGCATCCAACTTTATTATCACCTTCTATTGCACCAGACACATGACAACTGTTCAACAAAACTTGCAAGGCAAAGAGTGTTGTCATGGGAATGAGGAATTAAAAGTTTTCAAAAAATTGTTTCATTTTCTTCTCTCTCTTTTTTTCCAGATGGATGGCTGTCACATGCAGAGTAAAGAGGCAAGAGAATATAACGCACTTTTGGTTTCATTTTGGAGGGTTCTTTTACTCACTGCTTGACCATAACTAACACCAAGCACATGGGGGAGACAAAATCATGTCGTTGTCCTCAAAACGTACCAATTGATAATAACATTAATAATAACATTGTAAACGATATTTTTTTAAATGAAAACAACCAAATTTCTCATCCATTCATATTTTAAAAAGATGTTAAATTCCATGATTATTTGTAAGCGGTTGAGAAAAATGACAGACCAACCACAGATGTCAGGATCCTTAAAAAGATATTTCTTTTCTTTCCCACGTCAGTAGGTAACAATGTACCATCTCTTGTGCTTATGAGTTCTTCCTCGGATACAAATCTTTTAGAGGGTAAGAAGTAACAAAAAAATCCATGCAGAAATAGATGTCATTAACCGTAATGTAGTCATAGGTTCTTGTCTTCACATGTAAGACAGATATGAAGGAAATGAATTGAAATTTCTGATCAATGGTGTAGTTTCCTTTGTAATAGTTTTCACGTTTTACCTTTATAGAACATATCAGTAATCGGATTCCAGAAAGATATAGCATATTTCAGGTACGAAGAGGCTTAACCAAAACACTTTTTAGTTGAGAGACATAAGATATTGAGTTTGGATCTTACTTCAAAAACTTCTTCAGCCTCAAGTTTAAATAAATCTTATAAGACTTCTTCATGGTCATGCTACATGACAATATTAAGTTTGCAGATTAAGGGGATATGAAAGTATCCGTATTTCCTATGAAAGGAAGGTGGATTGGCAAAATGATTAGAACTAAGAATGTTAAAAAAACTGACACAAGTGTATAAAGGACTATTCACCATGGTTTACTGCTTGTTCTATTGAATTTGTTTGTCCCTTGTTGAAATGGTCCAGGAGCCATCATGCTCACAGTATTGTAATTTGTAACAGTATTCAAATGTTTCTATTTTCACATGTCCACAACCTAGTATGCACAGTACAATCTTCAAAAGGAAAAGAATGGTAGCGTAAAATGAACAAAGCATATCCAACAGATAGCTAAAAATCTCGAGGGTAATATCACAAAGCATTAAAGAGACCCACTTGCTTCAAAAATTGAGCCAGTACATAGTTATGAAACAAAAATACTATCGTTGTCATAACAGGTGGTACTAGCATTTAGTTTTTTATTTGCAGCTACATGCATAAATACGATAACAAGAATCCCTCCAATATCACCAGAAATGAAAAAGTTGATGCAGCAACTCTGTAGTCATCCTTTTGTTTTCTTGTTTGTGATGTGGCTAGGCATCACTTCACGGACTAGTGAAAAATATTGATGTAAAAACCTAGAGAGGGAGAAGATATTTGAACTTATGATAGAAGTGAATTTTTTCGTATGCATGTGGATCAACTAGCTACTGTTGTATGAATCGTTTCTATTCGTGTGAGCCAATTTCAACCAGTACCTTTATGATGAGAAAACAGTGAAATCAATAAAGGTAAACCGTGAAAAAAAAATGTGTTAGAAATTGAAAATGCAAGAATGATCTTAAGCAACGGTTCAGAATTTCTATGTTTTTTGGTGAGCATGGTCGTGATAGAATAATTTGAGATAAAAAGGTGGGATTCCACCATCCAAGGGTGGCCTATATACGGGATTATTACACAGTGCACATCCTAGTCCTTGCTATATATTTATGTGCTGCTTCTAGCTACACATTGGAACATCAAGTTAAAAGCAATATATTAACTTCTCTCAGTTCTCAATCCTTCCCCACCCGTCCCCACTCCCTATCACCATTATTTTCACCAGAACACTGAGAATCCCTTACTTCTTTAGCCATGCCACAGAACTGCATAGCACCAAAGCCAGAATATTGTAATAGTCTTCACTCTGTGGAAGGACCTCCAGAGATGACTGAGTCCCATAACTCAACTGTCCTTTCTCATTCCATGCAAACCAATGAACAACAACAACAACCTTTTCCAAAACTCATTATGTACCCAATAACTCTGAAGGTAATTCACCAGTCCCATAACAAGAGCGCCTATAATACTCTTGTCCCACACTTGCATTGAGTCTATGCATACATTGATGAAAAAATATACGTTGTTGCTAATCTCTTGTGTCTTGGTTTGCAGTTTGAGGAACTGGTGTACAAAGTTAAACTAGAGCAGAAAGGAGGATGCTGGGGCAGTACATGGACTTGCAAGGAGAAGACCATACTGAATGGAATTACTGGTGTGGTGTGTCCAGGAGAAATACTAGCTATGCTGGGGCCATCAGGCAGTGGCAAAACCACACTTCTCACAGCACTTGGAGGCCGGCTCAGCGGCAAACTATCTGGTAAGATCACGTACAACGGGCAACCTTTTTCTGGTGCCATGAAGAGAAGAACAGGTTTTGTGGCTCAGGATGATGTGCTATATCCTCACCTAACTGTCACTGAAACTCTAGTGTTCACTGCACTTCTGAGGCTTCCCAACAGCTTGAGCAGAGATGAAAAGGTTCAACATGTAGAGAGAGTGATCACTGAACTAGGCCTGACTCGTTGCAGGAGCAGCATGATAGGTGGCCCACTTTTTAGAGGAATTTCAGGAGGAGAAAAAAAGAGAGTGAGCATAGGCCAAGAAATGCTCATCAACCCAAGCCTCCTGTTGCTGGATGAGCCTACTTCAGGCTTGGATTCAACCACAGCACAAAGAATCCTCAACACAATCANTGCACAGTACAATCTTCAAAAGGAAAAGAATGGTAGCGTAAAATGAACAAAGCATATCCAACAGATAGCTAAAAATCTCGAGGGTAATATCACAAAGCATTAAAGAGACCCACTTGCTTCAAAAATTGAGCCAGTACATAGTTATGAAACAAAAATACTATCGTTGTCATAACAGGTGGTACTAGCATTTAGTTTTTTATTTGCAGCTACATGCATAAATACGATAACAAGAATCCCTCCAATATCACCAGAAATGAAAAAGTTGATGCAGCAACTCTGTAGTCATCCTTTTGTTTTCTTGTTTGTGATGTGGCTAGGCATCACTTCACGGACTAGTGAAAAATATTGATGTAAAAACCTAGAGAGGGAGAAGATATTTGAACTTATGATAGAAGTGAATTTTTTCGTATGCATGTGGATCAACTAGCTACTGTTGTATGAATCGTTTCTATTCGTGTGAGCCAATTTCAACCAGTACCTTTATGATGAGAAAACAGTGAAATCAATAAAGGTAAACCGTGAAAAAAAAATGTGTTAGAAATTGAAAATGCAAGAATGATCTTAAGCAACGGTTCAGAATTTCTATGTTTTTTGGTGAGCATGGTCGTGATAGAATAATTTGAGATAAAAAGGTGGGATTCCACCATCCAAGGGTGGCCTATATACGGGATTATTACACAGTGCACATCCTAGTCCTTGCTATATATTTATGTGCTGCTTCTAGCTACACATTGGAACATCAAGTTAAAAGCAATATATTAACTTCTCTCAGTTCTCAATCCTTCCCCACCCGTCCCCACTCCCTATCACCATTATTTTCACCAGAACACTGAGAATCCCTTACTTCTTTAGCCATGCCACAGAACTGCATAGCACCAAAGCCAGAATATTGTAATAGTCTTCACTCTGTGGAAGGACCTCCAGAGATGACTGAGTCCCATAACTCAACTGTCCTTTCTCATTCCATGCAAACCAATGAACAACAACAACAACCTTTTCCAAAACTCATTATGTACCCAATAACTCTGAAGGTAATTCACCAGTCCCATAACAAGAGCGCCTATAATACTCTTGTCCCACACTTGCATTGAGTCTATGCATACATTGATGAAAAAATATACGTTGTTGCTAATCTCTTGTGTCTTGGTTTGCAGTTTGAGGAACTGGTGTACAAAGTTAAACTAGAGCAGAAAGGAGGATGCTGGGGCAGTACATGGACTTGCAAGGAGAAGACCATACTGAATGGAATTACTGGTGTGGTGTGTCCAGGAGAAATACTAGCTATGCTGGGGCCATCAGGCAGTGGCAAAACCACACTTCTCACAGCACTTGGAGGCCGGCTCAGCGGCAAACTATCTGGTAAGATCACGTACAACGGGCAACCTTTTTCTGGTGCCATGAAGAGAAGAACAGGTTTTGTGGCTCAGGATGATGTGCTATATCCTCACCTAACTGTCACTGAAACTCTAGTGTTCACTGCACTTCTGAGGCTTCCCAACAGCTTGAGCAGAGATGAAAAGGTTCAACATGTAGAGAGAGTGATCACTGAACTAGGCCTGACTCGTTGCAGGAGCAGCATGATAGGTGGCCCACTTTTTAGAGGAATTTCAGGAGGAGAAAAAAAGAGAGTGAGCATAGGCCAAGAAATGCTCATCAACCCAAGCCTCCTGTTGCTGGATGAGCCTACTTCAGGCTTGGATTCAACCACAGCACAAAGAATCCTCAACACAATCAAGCGCCTAGCTAGTGGGGGTAGAACTGTTGTCACCACTATTCACCAACCCTCTAGTAGGCTCTACTATATGTTTGATAAGGTGGTCTTGCTCTCGGAAGGCTGCCCCATCTATTATGGTCCTGCTTCAACTGCCTTAGACTACTTCTCTTCTGTTGGCTTTTCCACATGTGTGACTGTCAATCCAGCTGATCTCTTGCTTGATCTTGCCAACGGTAATGGACAGTAATCATTTTGCTTCACACTTTCAGTTCCTTTTTTTCCAATTAGAGTTAATAACTATAAAACCAATGGACTTCAAAAGTGGAAGCTGGGCACACACTCTTTTTCCTTTTATCATTACTTAACTGGCTCTATTATTTTTTTCCTCGTCCACCTCGAAATTTTACTCCACTTAAAATGAGTCATAGTGTAGCTAGTAGGACATATTTGTTATGGTTTGGTATTCTTTCGAAGAAAGCAACACTAATGTTATGATGCTTTGCAGGGATTGCCCCAGACTCCAAGCAAGCAACTGAACAAAGTGAGGGACTGGAACAAGAGAGGAAACAGGTGAGAGAATCCCTCATCTCTGCTTATGAGAAGAATATATCTCCGAGGCTGAAAGCTGAGATTTGCAGCATGGAAGTGAACAACCAAAATATCACAAAAGATGCTTGTGCAAGTAGGTCTTCTTTTCTATCTTTAAGGGGAAAACAATCATAGCTCTATTATTAGTCCCAGTGGCCTGAAATGTCTCTATTGATGAATTGATTCAGGAAATTCGATAAAGCCAGAACAATGGAGCACAAGCTGGTGGCATCAGTTCAAAGTACTATTACAAAGTGGAGTGAAGGAGCGAAGGTATGAAGCCTTCAACAGGCTGAGAATATTCCAAGTTGTAAGTGTCGCTTTTCTTGGTGGACTACTGTGGTGGCATACTCCGGAGTCACACATTGAAGATCGGGTAAGTAGCAATTGCTTCAAGGTTATCTTTTCCAGTTGATGATATTGACAGCCAATTAATAACAACTAAAAAAGTACTGGTAACATATATGATTAGGCCTTTAATCTGATCGAGTTCCTTTTCTTATTCATGTCAACATCACACCATTTTCAAGTTCAAGCAGTGTTTCCCGAACTCCAAGAAGTCAAACTATGATTAATATTGCTTGGCTATACATTTTTTGTTCTGTAAAGTTTAACACTTAAGAGGGACTAATATGGGGTTGCACTGTATGTGTAATGCAGGTTGCCTTGCTCTTTTTCTTTTCTGTTTTCTGGGGATTCTACCCTCTCTACAATGCTGTTTTCACATTCCCTCAAGAGAGGAGAATGCTGATCAAGGAACGTTCATCAGGAATGTATCGCCTTTCTTCCTACTTTCTTGCCAGAACAATAGGAGACTTGCCACTGGAGCTTGCACTTCCAACTGCATTTGTTTTCATAATCTATTGGATGGGAGGGCTTAAACCTGATCCTGTGACTTTTATCCTTTCTCTTCTTGTGGTTCTTTACAGTGTTGTTGTCTCTCAAAGCCTTGGTTTAGCATTTGGTGCTATTTTGATGGAGATTAAACAGGCAACTACTCTAGCTTCTGTGACAACCCTTGTGTTTCTCATTGCTGGAGGGTACTATATACAACAGATTCCTCCATTCATTGTGTGGCTCAAGTATTTGAGCTATAGCTACTACTGTTACAAGCTGC
Organism: Vigna umbellata; assembly: GCF_018835915.1. Next base: position 8,016 of record NW_025911585.1, read on the forward strand.
TTTTAGGTGTCCAGTACAATGAAAATGACTACTATGAATGTTCAAAGGGGGAGCTGTGCAAAGTGGCAGATTTTCCTCCTATCAAATCAATGGGCTTGAATCATTTGTGGGTTGATGTGTGCATTATGGCCCTGATGTTGGTGGGTTATCGACTAGTTGCTTATTTTGCACTGCATAGAGTTAGGTAGATCAAAATTATGACGGAGCTCCCATACACACAGCACGAGAACTTGAAGAGTTTTTGTACAAGTCAACCGAGGAATAATGCTAGAATACTAGACTTTCGATGGAACTCATGTAATGAAATTTTATCAACTCTCCCTGACTGAGTTGAATGTACAAGACTTATTTTTAATAGATTAGAGAATACTAACTCTATATTTCTTCTTCAACATAAATTCAACTACATAATGTGTCTATGTATGCCACGTGATAAGAAGCAAGAGAAATAACACTGCATTCTAATCAGCATAAAGGTCAAAGATAACGTCCAGAAGATTAAGGCTGAATACTCAGAACCGTTTTCTATCTCTCAAACACAATTGTAGATTATTGTCAGGCATTTGAAACCACAAGTTTGTTGTTTCCTTTCTCAACGAAGAGTTTAATCTAATTTATCAGAGCAAACAAAATTTATATTGTCAATCAATAAAAACTTAGTAAGAATGATTCTAAAGATAGTCACTGTAAAAATCAACACACTGATCATACATGGCAGTCTGTCAATGAATGACAGTGTAAAAACACTTTACACTCAGTGCACACACTGTTTATTTACTCTTTTTCTAACTTAGTGGAAATTATCAGAGGTTTTGTTGAATTTTTCACTCATGATTAAAGAGTATGGTGGGTTAGAGTGCTTAGAAGAATTAGCATACCATTAAAATTGATCCAACTAACCAAGTGTTATTCATCATCCAATGATGAATAAATGATGGCTTAATTGAAAACCAAATGATAATCAAAGATTAAGCCTAGTTAATGGACATCAAATTCAGCTTGATAAAATAATCGAAAGTGGATGGATGGCAATGTGTTATGAAAAGTGATTACCAAGAAGACCATTGAAATCAGGTTCATACTTCATCTATATAAAAAAGGATACCTAAGATCCATGAGTCTACTTCAGCATAGTGCATCATCCACTCTAATCACTTTGAGGTAGGACATAGAAAATGACTGCTTATAATTTTGCTTAAAACCAGTAACATCTGAAACAAGTAGAATGTTTTAAAACCAATTGACATCAAATGATATTTTCTAACAAATATGTAAGTCTCAAATTGAGGCAAACTATGTGAAATTTCCCAACAAATTGTAGAATATATGATCTTCTAATCGGCTTGTCACTCAATTAGCAGATAAATTTGGAGAAGGATATATATTTTAGAGTTCAGCTGAATGTGAGATGTGGAGAAGCAGAACCGGATCACTATTAGATAAAAGTAAGTTAAGATAGATTCCATCGAACTTGAACAATTATTTTATCACAATTGACGTTGCTCATCTTCACCAAGTGTTAGGTATTTAGTCATAAACAAGAAAAAGTTACTGCACGCATAGTTATAACTTTAGGTTATCATAGTCAGGCTTTCCATGATGGTTTAATAAATCAACAAAGTTAAGAAAGTGAATGTTTTGCGGCATAGAAAATGTTATCCCTGTGCTTACGTTCAGAAGCAAAAAAGGATTCATTATTATATATGCCATTGCCATCCACAACCCAAAATATGTATATTAATAGAAGTCTAGCAATAGAAATAGAAAAAAACAACAGTGAAGTCTAATAATTTTTTGGTCCAATTTAGCCTCAGCCTAACTCAAGCAACAGAAGTGAAAGGTTCCAATCATACCTACTCATTTTTTGATCACCAACCAAACCCCTTAATGCAGGCATTATGTGTAATTGTCAAGCACCTGTCATTGAACAGATGCAAGAATTCTACCTTCTTCCACACTAACTCCAGAATAAAAGTGCGATTAAGAAAAAGACTTTAAACCTAACTCAATCTTACAAAACTGGTTTGTAAAGTGAGACTTGTATCCATTTATTTAGTACGAAATCATTTTATTTGTAGACATTTTGGAATCTCCAACATGAGTACACAGTGGAAGCTCTATACCTAGGTAAATCAAACTCATTTTCCTTGTTAGTTAGATGTTACCCCAAATTTATCTTTTCATCTCCATTACTGTGTTACTTCCAAGACTCACTCATTACATGCTTTTCCTATTCTGCAAAAGCATGCTCACATGCAGAATGTGTATCAAATGAAAATCACTACACTTAAAAATTTCAAGGTACGACTTGTGTTTCAAAACATGTCATTATTTTGAACATAATGCACTTCTTGGAAGATGAGATGATGAAGGAAGAATATGCTATTTGTTTTCCTACATTGTCACTGGTTACCTACAAAGAATAAACAAAATTGAGGAATGAAACTTATTCACGGAGGAATCATGATATCGTCAAGAGATGTCCTATAACTTGCATTCAGTTAACCATGATACTGAACATGAATTGGTCAAAAATGAAATATAAGATTCGAAATTTGGCTTAGGTACCAGGTACCATCAAAGTTCTGCAATCTTTCCAATTTGCTGCAAGAACCCGTCTAATTCAACAATTTTGCGTGTGAGTGGGACCTCAGAAAGGCTTCATGCTGAGATAGAGAAGTCAATGTGAGTGATGCTATGCTTAAAGCCTTACAGCACATTGCACATATCCAAAGTGTTGGTAGCCATAACCGAAAGTTTCAAGAAGTTACAACTACAAAGAATAAACAAAATTTGAAGAATGTAACTTTTATCCACAGAAGAATCACGGTATCATCGAGAGATGTTAAGTAACAATCTAGCATTCAGTTAATCATGGTATTAAGCAAGAAATTGGTCAAAAGTAAAGAACAAAGATTCGGTAGTTGGCTTAGGAACCAGATGCCACCAGAGTCTGAAATCTTTACAAATTGCAGCAATCCAATGAGAAACAATTCATTTCATTTCAAACATTTACATGTGAGTGGGACCTCAAAAGGGCTGCATTTTGAGAAGCCAATTGAGTGATTCCGTTTATGTTTGCAGCAAATTGCACATATTCAAAAACAAAACCGAAAGTTAAAGAAATTGACCGCTGAGCAAAGATGTGTTTGGGTATAAGATGAGATATATCATAAATATATATATATATGCATGCACTTATCACATATAAAGTTAAAGGTCTATATGCATTGAATTCGAATCTTATCTGTAGAAAAATTACAATGAAATTGCACTGAAGGCAAACTGAACAGAGGCGTAGGACAATTAGGCTCCACAAAAGTGGTACCTTAATTAAGAATATAATGACGAATATGAGATTACATGTTTCTATTTTGTTTTCCTCTAAATGGATAACATAAATCCAGCAAGGTTTCAACTTTCAACTGTCACAGCCCTGAAACATTATTCTTCATCCTCGACAAAAATCGATTATATACAGACAAATCTAAGTGCTCTTTTTGTTGGCTAATTCATTGTCATTTCAGTTATTCGATATAATAAAACTACTCAAGAATTAGTCTAGTATTCACGGTAAATAATCTTTTTGCCCTATTGTTAAATGATGTTGAACAAATTTTTTCCTTAGTCTTTTAGAATCTCTTCTTACGATAAATATATATTTTGAAGAACACTAAAAACTTAAATAACTAAACTAATAGGCTTAAATACAACTTTGTCCTTTTTGTCGTCTTAATCTTCTATCAATTTTTGNGCACTGTATGTGTAATGCAGGTTGCCTTGCTCTTTTTCTTTTCTGTTTTCTGGGGATTCTACCCTCTCTACAATGCTGTTTTCACATTCCCTCAAGAGAGGAGAATGCTGATCAAGGAACGTTCATCAGGAATGTATCGCCTTTCTTCCTACTTTCTTGCCAGAACAATAGGAGACTTGCCACTGGAGCTTGCACTTCCAACTGCATTTGTTTTCATAATCTATTGGATGGGAGGGCTTAAACCTGATCCTGTGACTTTTATCCTTTCTCTTCTTGTGGTTCTTTACAGTGTTGTTGTCTCTCAAAGCCTTGGTTTAGCATTTGGTGCTATTTTGATGGAGATTAAACAGGCAACTACTCTAGCTTCTGTGACAACCCTTGTGTTTCTCATTGCTGGAGGGTACTACATACAGCAGATTCCTCCATTCATTGTGTGGCTCAAGTACTTGAGCTATAGCTACTACTGTTACAAGCTGCTTTTAGGTGTCCAGTACAATGAAAATGACTACTATGAATGTTCAAAGGGGGAGCTGTGCAAAGTGGCAGATTTTCCTCCTATCAAATCAATGGGCTTGAATCATTTGTGGGTTGATGTGTGCATTATGGCCCTGATGTTGGTGGGTTATCGACTAGTTGCTTATTTTGCACTGCATAGAGTTAGGTAGATCAAAATTATGACGGAGCTCCCATACACACAGCACGAGAACTTGAAGAGTTTTTGTACAAGTCAACCGAGGAATAATGCTAGAATACTAGACTTTCGATGGAACTCATGTAATGAAATTTTATCAACTCTCCCTGACTGAGTTGAATGTACAAGACTTATTTTTAATAGATTAGAGAATACTAACTCTATATTTCTTCTTCAACATAAATTCAACTACATAATGTGTCTATGTATGCCACGTGATAAGAAGCAAGAGAAATAACACTGCATTCTAATCAGCATAAAGGTCAAAGATAACGTCCAGAAGATTAAGGCTGAATGCTCAGAACCGTTTTCTATCTCTCAAACACAATTGTAGATTATTGTCAGGCATTTGATGACCACAAGTTTGTTGTTTCCTTTCTCAACGAAGAGTTTAATCTAATTTATCAGAGCAAACAAAATTTATATTGTCAATCAATAAAAACTTAGTAAGAATGATTCTAAAGATAGTCACTGTAAAAATCAACACACTGATCATACATGGCAGTCTGTCAATGAATGACAGTGTAAAAACACTTTACACTCAGTGCACACACTGTTTATTTACTCTTTTTCTAACTTAGTGGAAATTATCAGAGGTTTTGTTGAATTTTTCACTCATGATTAAAGAGTATGGTGGGTTAGAGTGCTTAGAAGAATTAGCATACCATTAAAATTGATCCAACTAACCAAGTGTTATTCATCATCCAATGATGAATAAATGATGGCTTAATTGAAAACCAAATGATAATCAAAGATTAAGCCTAGTTAATGGACATCAAATTCAGCTTGATAAAATAATCGAAAGTGGATGGATGGCAATGTGTTATGAAAAGTGATTACCAAGAAGACCATTGAAATCAGGTTCATACTTCATCTATATAAAAAAGGATACCTAAGATCCATGAGTCTACTTCAGCATAGTGCATCATCCACTCTAATCACTTTGAGGTAGGACATAGAAAATGACTGCTTATAATTTTGCTTAAAACCAGTAACATCTGAAACAAGTAGAATGTTTTAAAACCAATTGACATCAAATGATATTTTCTAACAAATATGTAAGTCTCAAATTGAGGCAAACTATGTGAAATTTCCCAACAAATTGTAGAATATATGATCTTCTAATCGGCTTGTCACTCAATTAGCAGATAAATTTGGAGAAGGATATATATTTTAGAGTTCAGCTGAATGTGAGATGTGGAGAAGCAGAACCGGATCACTATTAGATAAAAGTAAGTTAAGATAGATTCCATCGAACTTGAACAATTATTTTATCACAATTGACGTTGCTCATCTTCACCAAGTGTTAGGTATTTAGTCATAAACAAGAAAAAGGTACTGCACGCATAGTTATAACTTTAGGTTATCATAGTCAGGCTTTCCATGATGGTTTAATAAATCAACAAAGTTAAGAAAGTGAATGTTTTGCGGCATAGAAAATGTTATCCCTGTGCTTACGTTCAGAAGCAAAAAAGGATTCATTATTATATATGCCATTGCCATCCACAACCCAAAATATGTATATTAATAGAAGTCTAGCAATAGAAATAGAAAAAAACAACAGTGAAGTCTAATAATTTTTTGGTCCAATTTAGCCTCAGCCTAACTCAAGCAACAGAAGTGAAAGGTTCCAATCATACCTACTCATTTTTTGATCACCAACCAAACCCCTTAATGCAGGCATTATGTGTAATTGTCAAGCACCTGTCATTGAACAGATGCAAGAATTCTACCTTCTTCCACACTAACTCCAGAATAAAAGTGCGATTAAGAAAAAGACTTTAAACCTAACTCAATCTTACAAAACTGGTTTGTAAAGTGAGACTTGTATCCATTTATTTAGTACGAAATCACTTTATTTGTAGACATTTTGGAATCTCCAACATGAGTACACAGTGGAAGCTCTATACCTAGGTAAATCAAACTCATTTTCCTTGTTAGTTAGATGTTACCCCAAATTTATCTTTTCATCTCCATTACTGTGTTACTTCCAAGACTCACTCATTACATGCTTTTCCTATTCTGCAAAAGCATGCCCACATGCAGAATGTGTATCAAATGAAAATCACTACACTTAAAAATTTCAAGGTACGACGTGTGTTTCAAAACATGTCATTATTTTGAACATAATGCACTTCTTGGAAGATGAGATGATGAAGGAAGAATATGCTATTTGTTTTCCTACATTGTCACTGGTTACCTACAAAGAATAAACAAAATTGAGGAATGAAACTTATTCACGGAGGAATCATGATATCGTCAAGAGATGTCCTATAACTTGCATTCAGTTAACCATGATACTGAACATGAATTGGTCAAAAATGAAATATAAGATTCGAAATTTGGCTTAGGTACCAGGTACCATCAAAGTTCTGCAATCTTTCCAATTTGCTGCAAGAACCCGTCTAATTCAACAATTTTGCGTGTGAGTGGGACCTCAGAAAGGCTTCATGCTGAGATAGAGAAGTCAATGTGAGTGATGCTATGCTTAAAGCCTTACAGCACATTGCACATATCCAAAGTGTTGGTAGCCATAACCGAAAGTTTCAAGAAGTTACAACTACAAAGAATAAACAAAATTTGAAGAATGTAACTTTTATCCACAGAAGAATCACGGTATCATCGAGAGATGTTAAGTAACAATCTAGCATTCAGTTAATCATGGTATTAAGCAAGAAATTGGTCAAAAGTAAAGAACAAAGATTCGGTAGTTGGCTTAGGAACCAGATGCCACCAGAGTCTGAAATCTTTACAAATTGCAGCAATCCAATGAGAAACAATTCATTTCATTTCAAACATTTACATGTGAGTGGGACCTCAAAAGGGCTGCATTTTGAGAAGCCAATTGAGTGATTCCGTTTATGTTTGCAGCAAATTGCACATATTCAAAAACAAAACCGAAAGTTAAAGAAATTGACCGCTGAGCAAAGATGTGTTTGGGTATAAGATGAGATATATCATAAATATATATATATATGCATGCACTTATCACATATAAAGTTAAAGGTCTGTATGCATTGAATTCGAATCTTATCTGTAGAAAAATTACAATGAAATTGCACTGAAGGCAAACTGAACAGAGGCGTAGGACAATTAGGCTCCACAAAAGTGGTACCTTAATTAAGAATATAATGACGAATATGAGATTACATGTTTCTATTTTGTTTTCCTCTAAATGGATAACATAAATCCAGCAAGGTTTCAACTTTCAACTGTCACAGCCCTGAAACATTATTCTTCATCCTCGACAAAAATCGATTATATACAGACAAATCTAAGTGCTCTTTTTGTTGGCTAATTCATTGTCATTTCAGTTATTCGATATAATAAAACTACTCAAGAATTAGTCTAGTATTCACGGTAAATAATCTTTTTGCCCTATTGTTAAATGATGTTGAACAAATGTTTTCCTTAGTCTTTTAGAATCTCATCTTACGATAAATATATATTTTGAAGAACACTAAAAACTTAAATAACTAAACTAATAGGCTTAAATACAACTTTGTCCTTTTTGTCGTCTTAATCTTCTATCAATTTTTTTAATTTGGTCCTTTTTAAGTGCATTTAAATCATTAAGAAAACGTAAATTGTGTGTGTCAAATTTTTGTAAATTTTTAACTTTTTCTTAATTTAAAAAAAGTTATCCACATATCAAATTAACATTCTACCACGTGGCACTGTTAGTATCATGTATGAGATCAATATCACTGCCATATGTTAATGTCTTATATTCAATTCAATTCCAACTTTTGTCAGGTTTGTTTAATTTAGTTATATTTTTTTTAATTCAGACATAATTTTGTCACAATAGAACAATTTTAATTTTTATATAAATGTTATACTGGAATTTTTATTAAAATTCACATTTTTATTGAATATTTCTTTCACTATTTTTAAACCAACTATAATTATATTATTGAAATATAATTTCTTCATTATCTTCAAACCAACTCTAATCCTATTTTTTTACAAGTAGCAAAAATAAAATATAAATATAACAATTTCCTTTCAATAATATAGATAGAGTTGATTTAGAAATAATGAAAGAAATATTTAATAAACATATGAATTTTAGTAAAATATTCAATACAACATTTATGTACAAATTATATTTGACAAGACAAAATTGGGACTTAATAAAAAAATTAATGAAAATTAGAATTAAATTGAACAAACACTGATACGTGATACTAGAATGACAAAGTCTTTAGGTATCCACAGATAAAAATCACAAGGGATAATGGGTACCGATGAATATTTATTACCCATAAGTAGTTGTGATTTTTTTTTTACAGGTCACATACGAGTATGCTCTATTTATGTCTGACCCGTTGTCATTCTTACGTGTCACTAAAGTTACATATGACATTAACACTAACACGAGATTGATACTGAGTTAACATATGGCACTAACATTGTCATGTAATATAATGTGAACTTAAAATGTGGACAACACTTTTTAAATTAAGAAGGAAAAAAAAGAATATGATTTGACACGGGATACACATTACTCATATTTTGTTAACGATTCAAATATAGTTTAAAAAAAGATTAAAATTGACAAAAGTTTAAACTTTATTGAATAAAAAAAAATCAAATTGAATAAAGTAAATAAAAATAGGAACAAAAGTTGTATTTAAGTAAAATTAATATGACTAAATTAAACACATAAAATCTTACCCAGATCAATTTAGACTTTTCCAATACCCCTTAAAAGTTAATCAAGAAAATTATGAGATATATTTTCATTGTTGAATCCAAAGTATATTTCCAAAATATGTCTTTTTTTATTTGCAAATATAAGTTACTAGTTTTTGTCAACGTGGGAGTTTAACCAACAACCTCTTTCACTTAGGGATAACAACCAATCAGGCACGGATAGTCTCTACCAACTACCCAACTTGCAACAAAAAATTGACACATTACCCATCTAGTTATCAATCCGATACCCGTCTAAAAAATATCCGATGATATTTTAAAACTTGAGAGTACCCGTGGATACCCTTAGACTAAAAAAATATATTTATATTTTATAAATTTTTAAAATAAAATATAAATAAAATTCAAAAAATATATAAAATATAAATTTAATTAAATTTAACCTAATAAAATATAAATTATCTTTAATTTTAATTAAATTTAGCTTAATAAAATATAATTTTTACTCTTTGCAAGTAAAGAATATCATTGGGTATGGATAATATAATACATGCACTCAATTCGTTTATATCTACATATTAAAATATTCACGGGTACCAACTATCTATTGTAAATTTTATTTATAAATATATGTGAACATGAATATATTTGTTATCCCTACTCTTACCTTTCTTTCCAAACCCTTTAAACTAACTTTATATTTTCCTAAGAATAATGGAACCCACGAGCACTTCGACTTTAAATATGTAATTTAAAAAATGTAATCATAGACCATTCAAACAGTTTAGAATTTCCAAACTGAGTAAAGGTGTGTAAAAAGAACCAGGCCACTTCTTCCTTCAATCCCATAAAATTTTGTATTTCGAAGTATAATCTGAAAAACATTTTTTTATATTATGAATTATACATTTTAAAATAAAAACATACATGTATTCTAAATTACGTAGAATAATTCTGAATTTTACATTTTAAATTATATATTTCAAAATACAACATAAAAAATATATTTCCAATTATATATTTCATAATATAAAATTTATATTTGAAAAAGAAATTGTTAAAGTATAGAAAGAAATAGCCGCCTACTATTATACTGGCCCATTGGACCCAAATCCCATTGCAGCCATATGTGGCTATAATTTTCTTTCTACACCCATCACAATTTCTTATATTCTTCCCTGTGCATCTTGAAATGTAAATTCTAGAATACATCTTTTATTTTTAATCCTGTGATATACATCTAAAACATAAGTTTTCATTATACAGAATATATATTTTATAATCCAAAATATAAAAAACATATTTTAAATTATACATTCGAAAATATACAAATTTAAAGGGTTGTAGGTGGAAATTATGGAGTAGCATGAAGTAATTTATATCTGGGTGTGCAAACAAACAACAAAAGCCTAGTCATACTTAATTTCTCTCATGCATAATATAAAATAGTTATTTATTTGTAGGAACTATATTAAAATATAGAACAATGATATGCGAGTTCAACCATTGGAGTTTGCAAATTTTTTTCATTGTTCGTTTCACTTTCCATTGGTTTTGAAACACCATTAAAGAATCAAACCACCATTTACGTGAGATTTTGAGGTTCTCGTCGTTTAGTCTAGAGTTCACAACTATTTATTGTTGTCATCGTTCGTTACATCTTGGGTTGGTTTCGAACTACCATGGAAGCATTGAATCACCATTGATGTGAATTTTTGCGGTTGGTTGTTGAGGTTTTCGTTTTCTTCTTCTTGTTCGATTATTTTGATTTTTTTTTTCAATCTTTTCAATTTTTTATCATTTTAGGTTGTTATTGAGTCTATTTTTGTGGCTCTTTTTCTAATTTTGAACTCCTTGTTTCTTATATTGTAGGTATTCTTGCAATGGAAGAAGTTGGTAAACAAAGTGAATGTTGTCATGGCCTCTTCCTTAATGAAACTTAAGCAAACTTTAACAAAACAAATTGGAAAATAAGGAAAAAACATGAGGTAATATGAACTTCTTAGTTGAATGTGCAAAGGGAGTAGCAGTGGACCTTAGAGCAACCAGAATTAACAGATCTTACTAGACCTGAGGTAGGAGATCTAATCTTTGTATAGGTTGTATGATTTTCTTGTGATATTTGTTCTGAAATATGCATCTATGGTTTTGTTGAAGTTGTAATATGGCAGAATCATTTTTGACTTGTACCTTAGGGTGAACTTGTGGCCAATAGAAGCTTTACTATACTTTTTCTTCAAAAAAATGTTTGATGTTATTGATATGAATCTCACGCCTTTGATTGGAATAAAAAAATGTGTTCGTTGAGTATAACTTTCTTGAACCATGACATTATAAATTGTTTCAAAGAGAATAAAAGAGACATTACGTGAAAGAGACATTACGTGAAAGAGACATTTTAGTAAAGAGACATTTTATCTCTTATTTTAGTATATTTTCCTCTTTAATTGATTATGAAGAACTTGCAAGAGTGCTTTGTATAGTTTTGGAAAAATGTTGATTTTGAGAATTTAACTGCAGCTAGCTTAGAGGTCCAAAAATTACGAGTATGGTGTCAAAAGAAAGTCGTATGAGTATAGTTTCCAAAACAAAAAGAATCATCTCATTTGGAGTTACGTGGAAAAAGTTATGTATAAAACAATCAATAAATATCAAAATTGACATGTTTTCTTGAACTTGTTTTTGAACTTAATGTAAATTGCTAGTTTGTAGAGTTCAATTTTGACAATTAGTTTTTTTTCCTGTGTTTGCTAGATAAAAGTAGTGTACATGATATATTTTTCACATTTTAGTATTGTGTTTTTGTTATCCTGCAGTGTATTGTGATTTAATCATCACTTAATTATTTTTGTGTGTATTTGTTTGTTTTTTTAGGAGAAAGTCCAACAGTTTAGGAAAAAAATATGTTTATGATTGGATTTTTGACAATGATGTGGAAAGTCAATAACTGCTACAAGATTCGATTATTGAATAATGTTTTTTAATGGTTGATTTTGTTATAAATTTTTTAATGTTGCCAATACTTTCATTCGTTTTACTTAACATAAATAAAGCTCACAATCTGATTGTCTTCAATTTTGTTATTGAGCAGAACTTGCTCGCGACCTTAATGGGAAACAAATGGTGGGATTTTAACAGCACATTATAAACCAAAATTGTCAAAAAGAAAGTCATATTTAAGAAAAATATTTGAAAACAGTAAACATAGAATCTCTAATTTTGGACATTCCATATTATTTTATTTTTCTTTTAATTTCAGCCAATGTGGATCAATTACCGCTTAACACAAAGTTAAAATGTAAGTTAAAATATTTTAAGAAAGATGAGTCATAATATCATTATCCTAAAATATATTAGCATGCACCTATAAATAAATAATTTTAAGTATACTTTTATATGTTCCAGTTACAATATATAAATGTACCAACAGGAATCGGACGCTGTACGGAAGGACACCCGCGTCCTCGTACCGGCCGCCCACATCACCATACGGGACCCAGAAAACTCTCCTTTTTACTTACTGAATAGAAATGTTGAGTGTTGACGGGCGGACGCCCATCTGCTCGTAATTACTCACTGCTGTGAAAGGATATATATGGCCGGGTAGACACCCGTCCACCCATAACCAAGACTCACCCGAAGCCGGTCGCCCAGGCCGTGTGCCCGCCAGGACCGACCGGCCTTAAGGTTATGACTCGAGGGCGGCCGGTCGCATCACTAACCATCTGAATTTAAGGTAAGTAGGGTTTAAAAGCTATTGGGCTGAATTGGGCCGTGATTAACTTTTCACTAATCCCAAGCCCATAGCGAAAACTATAAATACAGATTCAGGGTGAGTGGTAGATCGATCGCATTTACTGCACATTTATTACTGTCTGAGAAAAACGCCTTAGCTCTCAACTGACTTTGGCATCGGAGAATCTTTTGCAGGTCTCCCACCGACGTGGAAACGTGGGACCAGCACTGCCCCTCACGTCCGAAACAATAAATTTTAGGAGCAGTTTTCCTAACTACTTATACATTTAAGAAAAAAACAAAGAACATTCTTGTAAAAATATCTTTTTCTGATTTAAAGTTAGGAATAACTAATTAAAATATTAATATTTTAAATACTCATATTTTTAAATAATATAGAATGAAGCTATATTACATTATGTATAGTTATTATTGAAATGATTTTTTATAACTATTTGATGATATTTAAAAACTGTTTTTTCACATAATTCATTACTAACTTTATCTTGATTGATATAAATTATTTTATTATTTTATTATTAAGTTGTACAATTATTTTGCTTAATCCAATTAATCTATCTTTAATAAAAAAATCTATATTAAAATTCTAAAAATTATTTATTTTATAATTAAAAAATTATAATATATACTATACACCTATGTTTCCACTGATTTATCTAAAAAACAATTTAAAATCTAATTCAGTGACCTTTCTGGATTTAAAAAATTGACGAGGTTTTATAGTACTTTTTATTCATCATTTTGTTCCTTAGTTGAAGAAGGGTCAAACATAAACAGTGTTCCAGATAGAGAGGTGAAAAAGAATCGAGAATCTATGTGATGGAGGGGGAAGAAGGAGGAGGCATAAGGCTGAGCAAGCGAATCGCGAACGGAGAAGTTGATTACAAGACCAAATCCGGCACCGCATGGAGCCACTCCTATCTCAACCAGAAGCCATGGCATCCTCTCTCTTATCCCAACCAACGCCGCAAGTGGATCGCCGAACAAACCCACGCCAATCGGCAACGCCGCACCGAAGAGGTTTCTCGCGAGGTAAGTTTTCTTTTATTCCTGCCATTCTACCGCAATTCGTCCTCCAATTAATTACTTTCTGTTTGCGATTCCAGTTCGCGCAGGAGCAGGAGTTTTTTCGCCAAACCGCTCTCATCTCCAAGAAGGAGAAGGAAAAGGTTCACATCGCATCCTCTCTCTTCGTGTTTCATGGTTTCATTTTTTTTTCGTGGCTTGTTATTGAAATTAGGGTTTTGTGTAGGTGGAGCTTATGCAAGCTGTTAGTTTCATGTACGTTCGTCCTCCAGGTTACAATGCCGAAAGCGCCAAAGCTGCGGAGATGAATGATGAGAAGAAACGAGAGGACATGGACAAGGGACCTCAGCACGATGATGGACCTTCCTCTTCAGTGTACCGCCTCCGTCGCTTACTTTGTGTTAAATAGTAATGGAATTATTATGTCACTCGGTTTAAGTTATTGTATGATTGAATATACTCGTGTTTCTTGCCTCCCAGACCGCAGAGTACAAATTTGATTGAAGAGAAGAAAAAACCGAGGCCCAAGGATGTTTTTGGGCGGCCTCTTCCGACAGAAGAAGAGTTCGAAGTTCTTAAAAATGCACCAAGGTATGTCAATTGTTCTTATTTTCTGTGGTTTGTGCGTTTGTATTATTGCCTTGCCTGGGTATGCATTGCTCTTCCTAGGATTGAAACCTTTGGTGTTGATGAATTTTTTTTATGCTCCGTATCTGATATGCGCTTATTTTTAAAATGATAGGATACAATCCGTGCATTTTGAAAAATATAGATTTTTTTTTAAAAATATGATAAATATATGATTGCTATTGTGTGAATCTAAATTAAAATCAAATGTATTAAACATTTTCAAAATAAAAAATTTTAAATTATTGTCATTATAAAAATATTACAGTTTTATAGGTTAGATACTTTATTGATAAGAAGTATTCTAAAGTAATGGATAAGGACATGTGTCGGACATGAATACTTGATACAAATTGATGTACCGGTGCATCATAGGTTTTATGAGATATTAAAAGACTATCTGATGATGTGCCTATTTTAATTTGGTTGGATTGCTTGATCTGTTGTCAATCAGAAGCATAATTGAGTCTTAGTCTAGGAAGTTATACTTTTTGCCGCACGTGGAGATCAAGATTTTGTTGTTGTCTCAATTATGGGTTAAAATTGGTCAAACAATTCTCAGAGTGAAACTTAAATTACTTATCATTAAACCACTTAGATAACTTGTTTGTTATTTTGTTGAGCAGGAGTCCAAAACATTTTAAAGTTGAAATAAGGATAACATGAAGTACAATATTTACCAATTTAGGCTCTAGACCAAGATGGATTCTATATTATGTCCAATGTTGGAACTTGAAAGTATAGAGTAGACTTATTGGTTTTTTCAAAGGTTTTTCTTTTTTGTTATTTCAGTACAAGCTAATGAAAATAGGGTTTTGAAAACTTGTGCAAACCACTTTTCGTTGGTGTACACCATCCTTTAGTGAACAGAACATTTAGGTTTGAAGTTTAAACTTATTGGAAGTCATAAATTCACTAGAGGGAACTATTCTTTCTTCTCGTTTTAAGAACAACTCTGGATCTTAACATCACAGTTTCAAACAATCACAGCATTTCTTACTTGTCGGGTACAGGGAAAAAAATTTTCTGTAGTTGTTACATCATGGATGTGAGGTACATGTTAAATTACCATATATGTGTTGAAAGTGACCGTAATCTGTAGTGTATCAAGTGCAGCCCAGATCAGTTTGTTGGTAATTGACAGATTGGTAAAACTCTTCTTATCTTTCATTATTGAATATGACAAAACCAAATTTCTAGTTATATATTTTGAAATGAAATGTATTCTTCACCTTTAGTTGCTGCTGTTTGATCCCATGAACTTTTGTCAACCTATTTAATTGTGCTTTTAGTAACTGAATGGTTTTTAGACTGGAAACAGGAGTTCCTGCCAGGGTGAAACCTTTTGCAGTTGAAGTTCGTAATGTAAAATGTTTAAGATGTGGGAACTATGGTCATCAAAGTGGTGATCGTGAATGTCCCTTGAAGGATGTTATAATGCCTAATGAGGAAAGCAGATTGAAAAGAGATGATCCCTTGAATGCTATCCTTGCTCACACAGATCCTACTGAGGTCAGTTGCTAATTTAATTGAACCATTGTTTTGAAGATTTTACAGTTCAGTCTTTAACTGTGAATGATTGCATTTGTGTCAGTGGAGTATAGTTTCGTTAAATTTTTGTAATAATATTTTTTGTTGACATTTATTAATTTGAACTTTGGAAGTAAATGTTCTTTGTATTCATTTATTTCCTCACTCTTTTAATAAATGATACTTTTTTATTCGGTTCAATTTCGCAGTACGAGCCTACTAAATTGCAATATACTTATCCTATCCTCATAGAATTAATACAACTTGTGTCATGGTAAAATTAACTACAAACTGATGTTCACATATGCTGAAAATGGCATGTGCAAAGTTGTCATTTCTGCCTATCTTTATTTCAATCCCCTGTCTCTAATTAGTTTAAGATCTTCGGGAACATAAGTCCACTTGCAACCAATTGTTGACTATGTCGAGTCTCTGATGGGTGTATTTGGGTTAGCTAGTTTTACTTTTGTCAAAGATGAAAATGAAAATTTTCTAGTGAGATACTGTGGTGAAATAATAAAAACTAAGCATCCACAAAAAAAGTTAGTTTAGAACATGGAAGGGAAAAAATTCCCTCTTATAGATGAAGGGCAGAGAATATGAATTCAGGAAGAATTTGAAAACTCAACGTTAGCTGGACAATTTGAGATTTCCGCAGTCTTTTTAGAGTGCCTCTCACCAATGTCCTTTATTGTACGCTCAATTTTCTATTGGGAAATGCATTTTATGTGTTGTGCCAACTGATGATTGAAGATGTGTACTGTTTTTTATCTCCTAAAAGATGATAGAATGTTGACATATATTTTATCATGTTTGCCAACTGATGCAGCCCCTAAAATGGGAGCTCAAACAGAGGCCAGGAATCAGTCCTCCTCGTGGAGGTTTCAAACCAGATGATCCCAACCAGCAGATAGTTGCCGAGGACATATTTGATGAGTATGGAGGTATCTGCTAGCAACTTACTTTTGAACTTATTTGGTGATAAGTCTTGGATGTTTGTCTATAAGAAATCAGAATTATTGTCTATTTTTTCAGGTTTTCTTGGTATGGATAATATACCCGAGTTATTAACCAACTTTTCTAAGAAACCAAAGAAGTCCAAAAGGAGTAAGCACAAAAAGCAGCAACAAATAAATTCAGATAGTGAAGCATCATCTGACGATGGAGAAAGGAGACGTAAGAAAAAAAAGGTTAAGGTAAAGAAAAAGAAGCAAGATCATGCAAGGTCAAGTTCATCTGAAACTTCGGTGTCTGAAGAAGGCCATAGAAGGAGCAGATACAAGAGTTTGCATTCGTCTGAAGATTCTGACAGTTACAAGAATTGTCAAAGTAGGTCTAAACAAGAGCGTTCCTTTTTGTCCAAAGGTTCTGAACGTCGTAGGCATGGTAGGAGTACACATGACAGAAGAAAGCATCCCTATTCATCCGAAGATTCCGACAGTCAGACGGATGATCAAAGTAGAAAGAATGCACAAAAGCATGAGTGGAAATATACCAAAAAAAGTAAACATGACAGAAGAAAGTATACTGATTCATCAGAAGATTCTGACTGTCAGAGGGATGATGATCAAAGTAAAAAGAATGTACCAAAGCATGAGAGGAAAGATACAAAAAAACGACCTTCATTTTCCAATGAGGGTTCTGGTCCTGCATGTGATCATGCTGATAACAAGAGCAGGGATGTGATTTCTTATTCATCTGATTCTAGTCATCAAAGACAACCCAAGTTTAAACAGAGCAGCCATAAGAATTCATCAACCACCTATTCCGATTCTCAAAAGCATCAGAGAAATTTTGGTTTCGATCGCTACCAAGGAAATCAGAAGAGCGGAGCTGTGCAATCTTATTCACCTGAAGATTCTGATGGGGACAGAGATTATCAAAATAGAAGAATCAAACCAAGGTATAGACCCAAGTATTCTGAACATCCCGAGAATGATATGGATAAAGAGAACAGAAAAAAACGGTATTCATGGAAGGATTCTAGTGCCGATGGATATCATAGAAGTAAAAGAGGTAGATATGAGCGTTCGTATTCATCCGATTATTCTGATCATCGTGAGAAACATCACGAGTCAAGAAGGAACTACAAGCGATGAATAGCAGCTCATTGTGACTGTCAGAAATGATTAGATCAGGCAGAGTAGGTCTTCGTAAGGGATGCCAAAATAGTAACACCAATGTCGTGGTTATGTTCACTGTGACCATATGTCTATTAAAGTATTTTTTGTCTTTACAGAGTAAGTGATTCTTGTGTGTTTTCCATATCACTTTCGATTAGCAGTTGGCCTTCCCTTTATTCATTTCCTTCTTTAATGAAGAAAGTCTTTTATTTTTCTCATCCATAAAAGCAAGTACTTTTTATTTTTTGAGAAAACTGAAATTTTGACATAACGGACATCTATAATTACATATAATGGAGATTTTTCTTTTTTACTATGTTTTTCAAATTTAATTATTAAATAAAAATAGTTAAGTTAAAATAATTATTATTAATTTTACGATTTTTCTAAATTTAACCATTTTTTAATTATAAAACTATTTATAAAATAAATAAAAGGTTTTTGCAAAAGGTTATAAAAATTATTTATATTTAATTTCATGATCTATATACTATCATATAAAAACGAATCATTATTTTGGTCCACGTGTTTTTAATTTTTTTTCAAATGATTTCCTATAAACTTAACTATTTTCTTATTTAACTGGTTTTTTAATTTAATTATTTTCTAAATTAGATAAATAATAAAAATTATATATAATTAAATTAAAAATTATTTATATCTATTTTTATAATTATAATATAATTTTTTTGTTATCACGTGTTTTTCCTGGTACATGTATAACAAGTTTAATATATTAATATAATAAATTAAAGTGAATTTATGCCCATTTAAAATATATTTGTTAGTATGATTCTAAAGAAAACTATTTAAGAAACTTATTGTATATAATGATTTAAGATTAAAGAGTAAAATAAAAAATATTTTATACTGATAATGAATAAAATGCTAATAATTTTATAATTGAAACATGTTTAAGCTCATTGGCTGTGAATGAAAAATATGTGAAATTTTAATTAGGTTTCAATTTATGTTTCTAATTTCATTCTATCCAATCTAATTGTATTAAAGTATACCTTAATTTGGTGATCTAACATTATTTCATTAAAGCTTAAGCTGTTTTGATCTTTATACTTGATGTGTATATAAGTAATTCTGAAAATATGATCACATGTGATAGATGATTGATAATAGTGATTTTAAGTTCAAATTAATGTTGGTTTACAAGATTTAGAGAAGCAATAATGACTTCTTTTTCAGGAGATACAATATTGACTTATAGTATATAATATAAATTAACTTCTCAAAGACTTCCTCCATCATAAACAATTTAATCAGCAATTCGATAAATGATCAAATGCTAAATATAAACACCAGTCAACAATAAGTGGCCATATTATCTGCAACTAACATGTTATGTTAAACTCATTATTTTATTTATTAATATATGAAAAATATTGATGTACACCCAATATATTTCTCTATATCTGATATATGCTTAAAAAAATAAAAATTATATATTTTTAGGATATATATATATATATATATATATATATATATATATATATATAAGAGATGGAATGTATAGACCTGTCCTTAATATAAATAGAATATAGTAACAATTCCGTATTAAAAAATATCAACAATACCAAGTTACAGAAATTAATTCACAAGCTCTATAATGTGCAATGAATAAAATAGCCAAATACAAAGAGAAATTGGCATTAGGCACCCTTTCCTTTAATAATTTATGTTTTTAATTTATGATACACAATAGTGAAAGTAAAAGGAAAATACTGAATCAGTGTAGTTTATATGGATTAACATGAATCCACAGTTAATTCGTGAATATCAGTCACCTCGGATTCATGTGACGCAAATAGTTGGTCAGTCACATGATGTGTTGAGCATTCACTACTGTGAACGTGCGTCATCTTTGAAGCAAAAAGCACTTGCTTCGTCACTTATAAAATTTTATGTTTTGATTTGTTAGAAAACACAGATCGTTAATTCAAATCCAAAATGTGATGACGATATCGAATAACTGAATGTAAGATTCTAAAATAACAATGCTGAGTGACATGTGACTTGGAAAATTCATGCACATATCTAAAATATACTTAAGCCCGAACAACGCGAAAGCAGTTAGTGGACAAAATAACACCACTTTCAAAACCCCCCAGTCCGATACCACAAATTTCCATGTTTCTTAGCAGCTGGTCACAAACCATGTTAATTAAAAATCAAATAACCTATTTAATATACTGGAACAAGTTCCCATCATTAAGTGTACCTTCAAAGCTGAATATCAGCCTGATTTCCCGAAATGACTAGACAGCAACGTAGCAATCTCTGTGAACCCAACCTTATCCTTCCCAGCAAAAATAGTCTTCAGCTTTGCATCACAAAAGACCTCCCTCTTATTTGAAGGATTCTGCAAAAGGGTAGCTCTGTCATGCATTGTAAAGACAGACAACACTGAATAGACAAAATATATTATCCTACTTCAATGTGTGCGTTTGGACTTCAGCTGGAGTTAACAACAAAACAACTCCCTGTAACTTTTGATTCAAATCGAGTTGGAGATTAATTTTGCTTTTAACTGGATGTGAAGAAAATCATCATACATATTTGTACGATTGTTCAATTGAAGATGAAAGCTGGTTTGGGTTTCCCAACTGAAATCCAAACGCACCCTATAAATAATACCACGAATACTTCCACTTATTTGATAACAGAAAGAAAAAAAAATACATAATACAAAAATGATGGGAAACATACAGCAGAAAGATGCCAGCATAAAAGAAGGATAAAGCCAACAAGATCAAGAATGCCATTAGCAACTCAGACCACAAATAGACTTAGGAAGTATTAATTATAAGGATCATACAGAAACTCCAGAAACCAGCTCATAAATAATCATAAACTATCTCCCTCCCGAAACCAATTATCACCAAATAGTAACTAATCTATAACCCTCTTAATACAAACAATTACGCCCCTATTTTAGTCCCTGCAGTCATATGCGTCTTACTATAGTCCCTCCTTGAATTTACAACATTTTCACTCTAGCCCAACTTTGTACAAATAGTTTTCCCTTTGCAAAATCCCTTTTGATGCAATACGGGCTGTAAAAAATCAAGCTAAAAAGGACTAAAATGAAAGACTTTCTCGAAAGCAACTAAAGCGAAGGCTTTATGAAATCTGAGACCAAATGACTACCTCGTTCAATTCCAATAAATAGAACAACGGTTTACGCAAAACAAAGCACATCAGAGCCACGACTCTAAAACCTAAGAGACAAAAGGCAAACCATTTCTAGCCTCATTGAATCACCAATGCTAGTAATCTCACTTAAGAAGCACGAACAAAATCAAAATTTATTATACCAAACATAATAACCAACACTCGCTATAGCAGGCACTATAAGCGATAATCTAACACATGATAAGCACTAAAACAATCTCTAAGTCCCAAATACGTTTCATTTTTCTACAGTGGAAAATAGCCTCTTCCTAGAACTTAAAAATGAGCTGAAAAACTAAGATCACATATAGAAATAGCAGCATTGAGCGAGAACGGAAACAAGACCTGAAGATTCTGCTGCTTGATGTACTCCCACACTTTTTTAACCGCGACGGTTCGTGACACTTCAGAAGCGCCGACGAAGTTGCCGAGCTCGGAAGAGACCGGAACCGGCTTCTGTATGCCGGTGTTGGCTCTAGCCATAGATGTCTTCTTCCCCGCGGGTTTTGCAGCTGCTCCGCCTGATGGAGAAGCTTTTACCTTGGCCGCGTTCTTCGCTGCCGCCGCCATGAATGCCCTGCCAGCGGTCGCACCGAAAACCCTAGTTAGCGCCATATTTGCTCTGCGAAAAAACCTTACTCTGGAATTACGAAACCCTAGAGCGTCAGTGAGAGGGTTTAAGCTTTTGGGTTCCCTCCTCCTCGATGATCCCACGAAACTTTTCGATTGCTACGAGTGCGTACATTTAGTAGTGACGTGGCGGGTTTTTATTTGGTAATATTCTAAAGAGAGCTCGTAGAGGATTTTTATTGGGTAAGAACCGCCTACAGTTATGTATAAAACTCAAATATTACAATGCTTCCCTTCCTTTCATTTTTGAGTTTCCTTTCCCTTCCTTATTGAGTTTTTCTTTTGTCTCGTAAATATTACTTTTAAGTTTTCTTTTCTTTTCCTTTCGTTTCATTTGTGGTAAAAAATAGAGTGCTGTCAACTGAAATTACAATAATATGTTTATAATAGTGACACGTGTGTGCCACGATGAAAAAAAACGTAAAATGATGAATTTAGGACTTCTTTTACTTGTGAGAAAAGCGAAAAAAACAAAACTCTTATACAAAGGTAATTTGACGTTTTTAGCCTTGTTTTATTTCATATCTGTGCTTAGGTTGAAAAAGAATCGAATTGATGAAATTTTATGGATTGGAATTTAGCCAATGCTTGACAACTTTCAAAACTTTTTCAGATGAATCATATTTTTGTTTTATTTTTATTTTATTTTAATTATTGTAGTTTAATTATGTTTTGAATCTTATTCTATTGTACGTTGTATGTGTTATAATCTATCATCACCAAATTCTTACATCAATTTTGTATTTTTTTTAAGTTTTTCAGATGTTTCAACTTTGCTTCATATACTTTGACAATTATTTCAATTTAGATTTATTTGATTTTATGAAAAATCAGGATTAAAATTTTATTTAAATTAATTTCATGGATTAAGATAGTTTATTTAACTAACCACGCATTTTATTTCTATGGCAATTTTAACTACTCGTATTTTATAACTTTTTGAATTCATGCTTTTGTTTCATTTTATCAACTTTCATTTTCAACCATCTTATTTAAATTTCATCAATTAAAACACAATCTTTTAACAAATCCCTCACAATTTAATTTTAATTAATCACATTTTAATTTAAAACATTTTCATCAATTAAAGTTAAAACTTTATTTTATTTAAACTGATCACTCACTTGTTTCAACTTAATTTCCACCGTCACAATATATTTAAATTTAATTTCATTAATTAATTTCTTTAAATAATAACTTCATTTTATTTCAATATGATTTAAACTAATTATATTTTATTTTAAATTAATTTTAATGTTATAATGTAACATCTCAGATTATATAAAAGCATATAATATAGTAAGTCCACATTTAAATAAAAGAGAACACTTAGAGTAGATTGTAAATAAGGTAGTTAAGCTTACAGTCATCCCAAAATGAGTCGTAATTTAAAACTTAAACGCAAATAGAGTATTTCAAAAGGATAGGAAATCCTCAACAACTAAATAGTAATTTAAAATACAGGAAATACTAAGAGAATCCTAAAGAGACTAAGCAGCAACATCGTCTTCCTCCAAAGCCTGCTCCAGAGGCACCTCATCCGCCTCTGCTCACATCCAAGTGGATGATCATTGCAAAAAAAGAGCATACCCAAGCAAACACAAACACACAAGCAAGGGTGAGCTAGATATAAAAGTCATGTTATAGCAGTCATAGGCAACATGCAAGTAAAGGCGGATACACTACACTACACAAACATGACTTGTTGCACTTAAACTTGACTCGTCCAGACTTAGAATGATTGTCGAGTTATGGCGGGTTATGTACTCGTGGTGGCCTCTATTAAAATGAAATACAGGAATATGTATTACTTGAGGTCTTAAACACCTCTACAGTTACATTTATAGAAAACAAAGTAACTAACCACATTCCTTTCCAACTCACTCTTAGTTGGAACACACTTGAACACAACTCATACACACATAACTCATACACAATAACCAATAATTCTAACACTCCCCCTCAGGCTGGAGCATACAAATTGTATGAACCAAGCTTGGAATAATTGATCTCGGTTTTGAACTGGATGATTTGTCTTCAAGAGTGTGAGGCAAACAAAGATGGGTTATCACATGTCAATGAACTAACAGCAGCTTGTGAAACTTCAACTTCAAAAGTGGATGAAGGAGAGCAGCGGTGGACAATGACAAACTGCAAGGACTGAATCCCCATCAATGATGGATGAGTGACGGGATCTGCAGTGGCTGAAAGCTATAAAATTGCAGGGACTACACTGAATCCCCATCAACGATGGATGAGTGATGGGATCAACAGTAGTAAAAGCTACAAAACTGTAGGGACTACACCCATGCTAAACTGCCAAACTTGGTTTGCAAGATGGGTGATGGGATCAACAATAGTAGTTGAAAGTTACAAAACTGCAGGGACTAAACCCATGGTGGACTGACATTTCCTTTGCAGTGTTGTCTTGGAACGATACTCCCCTCATTGTGAATGGCATGGCGGAAACGGTGAAATTGTTGACTAAGATTGGAAGTATCACAGTTGCTGGTCCGAAGATCAAAAAGATTTGCAATCTTAAGAAATTGACAAAGCGACAAATATAGTGAGAAAAAGGCAAGAACAGCAACACAAAGGCAAAACCCCCTACGACAGAGCTGGAGGATGACGAAAGCGAAAAAAGGTAGGACTAGGGGCTGGTCAGAGGGAGGTTCGGCGAGACGACCGACAGCGACGCGGTTTGATGCCGATGCCGAGAAGGCGGCGCGTGATGAACACACGTCCGAGATCTACCGGAGAGAGGAGGCGCGTGACGGCGCATGCGGACGAGAAAGAGACGGCGACCACTAGGGTTAGGCGCGCTTGAAGAGACGGTCCAGATCCACTGGGCACCGGTCGAAACTGTGACCGTGGCCGACGAGAAGGCGGCGCATGACAAACACGCACCCGAGACTAGCTGAAGACAGGCGACGCATGGAGGCGCGTGAAGAGGAGTCTGGTCTTAACTCCAACGAGGTTGGCCGTCGCTCGAGGAGACGGTCCAGATCCGCTGGTCACCGGTCAAAACCGTGACGGTGGCCGGCGTAGATCGGAGAGATCTGATGCTCGTGGCGGCGTGTGAGGGAGAAGTAGCTTCCGAAACTGACGTGGTTGGTCGTCGCTCGAAGAGACGGTCCAGATCCGTTGGTCACCCGTCGAAACTGTGACGGTGGCCGACGGCGGACAGAGGTTGGCGGCGAACAGTGGCTAGCGACGACGGAGAGGGGCGATCGATTGGGTTGTGGCTCGCGACGGTTGCTTGTTACGGAGGGAGTGTCTTTCTAGGGTTCCCAGGAGACTTTAGGTCTCTTTGATTTTGGGTGCTGAGATTTAAGAAGAAGAGAAAATGGATCTTATGAAAATTTTAGGGGTTGTCGGCCGCCGGCAGACAGCAATGACCACCATAAGAGATTAGAGAACCTGCTCTGATACCATGTTAAAATGGAATACAGGAATATCTATTACTTGAGGTCTTAAACACCTCTACACTTACATTTATAGAAAACAAAGTAACTAACCACACTCCTTTCCAACTCACTCTTAGTTGGAACACACTTGAACACAACTCATACACACATAACTCATACACAATAACCAATAATTCTAACAGCCTCTACTGCTTTGCAAAGCCATTACCAATGGGTTTCACCTTACCACACTCACGAGGTTAGTCAGTTATCACTCACCTTGGACCATACTAGAAGCACCCAAGACTAGGACCTCCTGCTACTCC
Organism: Vigna umbellata; assembly: GCF_018835915.1. The sequence goes on from NW_025911585.1 coordinate 33,731, forward strand.
TCACCACATGGATTAATCCTCTCTACTTGTGAATGAAAGACCATTGGAGCGTCAGGAAAACCCCCAAGACTAAGCTACCATGCAAATCATTCTAAACACTAAGGGTACCACCATGAATCTTCTCCTTGAAGATCAGTAACTTACGTCCAACACTATTGGGCACCACCACGTAACCTCCCTTTGAGGTCCATGGATTTACGTCCATCAACCATACTTGTTACATTCAATCACCAAACATGTTTCATACCATCACATACTATCATTTCAATAACATTACTACCATCATGTTATGCATTTCAATCATTCCACACACTTGGTTCACCCAAAACAAGAGCAAAAGAGAAGACTGGACCCAAAAGCGTTTGCACAGCGCACCCTATTCGCAAGGCGAGACAGGATGGTCTCGCACAGCGCACCCCGTAATTCGCCATGCGAATTAACTCGCAGTATGCATCAGACTTTCAACCTCTCGCATAGCGCACCCAGGTCACTATGCGAGAGCCTAGATAGAGACCAACCACCCTAAAGCTCTCGCTATGTGCCTCACTTGCCTTTCGAATTAAATGGGCAGTCGTTCTAGACCACCACCAGTCACATAGCGACAGGGCGAATCCGCAAATAGAGAGCAACACCCTCTGGTCATTCGCACAGCGGACCAGCTTGCACAGCGAATTACCCAGACAGTGAGCACCCTCTACAGGGTCTCGCTATGTGAGACAGCTCGCATAACGACTCTGCATCATCTGCAAAACGCAAATTCTGCAGAATCACACACTCAAATCAGCCCTTACCATTTCTATGCCTCTTGGCCAACTTCTAAGACCTCCAATTCGTGTATTAAGCTCAATTACACCTGCCTAGATGATCCTAACTCTTCCTATTACTAATCTAAAGTGATTAAGATCAGTTTTATCTTTTGAAACATCATTTTCCACAACTCAAGGATCCAAATTCAATTTTTTCCACTTTTGACATGTTCTAGTTCAATTTTATGATCCTAACAAGTCACAATTGACTTGCCTAAGATGTCCCAACAGCCCAATTGTGCCCAAAACCCATACTTTCAAAAATCACAACCTCACTNCGGATCTGGACCGTCTCCTCGAGCGACGGCCAACCTCATCAGAGTCAAGACCAAACTCCTCTTCACGCGCTTCCACGCGCCGCCTGTCTTCAGCTAGTCTCGGGTGTGTGTTTGTCACGCGCTGCCTTCTCGCCGGCCACCGTCACAGTTCCGACCGGTGTCCAGTGGATCTGGACCGTCTCTTCAGGCGCGACCTAACCCTGGTGGTCGTCGTCTATGTCTCGTCCGCATGCTCCGTCACGCGCCTCCTCTCTCCGGTAGATCTCGGAAGCGTGTTCATCACGCGCCGCCTTCTCGGCGTCGGCATCAAACCACGCCGCTGCCAATCGTCTCGCCGGACCTCCCTCTCTCTGTTCAGACCCTCCAGAGCAGCCATTGTTGCCATCTTCGTCTGTCTTCGTCTCCGCCGTTGATGGACCAGCGCCTAGTCCTACCTTTTAACGCTTTCGTCATCCTCCAGCTCTGCCGTAGGGGGTTTCGCTTTTGTGTTGTTGTTCTTGCCTTTTTCTCACTATATTTGCCGCTTTGTCAATTTCTTAAGATTACAAATCTTTTTGATCTTCGGACCAGCAACTGTGATACTTCCAATCTCAGTCAACAATTTCACCGTTTCCGCCGTGCCGTTCACACTGACAGGGAGTATCGTTCCAAGACAACACTGCAAAGGAAATGTCAGTCCACCATGGGTGTAGTCCCTGCAGTTTTGTAACTTTCAGCTACTACTGTTGATCCCATCACCCATCCTGCAAACCAAGTATGGCAGTTTAGCATGGGTGTAGTCCCTGGGTGTAACCCCTGCAGTTTTGTAGCTTTTACTACTGTTGATCCCATCACCCATCCATCATTGATGGGGATTTAGTGTAGTCCCTGCAGTTTTATAGCTTTCAGCCACTGCAGATCCCGTCACTCATCCATCATTGATGGGGATTCAGTCCTTGCAGTTTGTCATTGTCCACCGCTGCTCTCCTTCATCCACTTTTGAAGTTGAAGTTTCACAAGCTGTTGTTAGTTCATTGACATGTGATAACCCATCTCTATTTGCCTCACACTCTTGAAGACAAATCATCCAGTTCAAAACCGAGTTCAATTATTCCAAGCTTGATTCATACAATTTGTATGCTCCAGCCTGAGGGGGAGTGTTAGAATTATTGGTTATTGTGTATGAGTTATGTGTGTATGAGTTGTGTTCAAGTGTGTTCCAACTAAGAGTGAGTTGGAAAGGAGTGTGGTTAGTTATTTTGTTTTCTATAAATGTAAGTGTAGAGGTGTTTAAAACCTCAATTAATACATATTCCTGTATTCCATTTTAACACCCTTCATCCTATTAAGAACCTTGTGGGTTGTAGATGAGACTACATGTTAAGGTAGGTCTTACTAGTGAAGTGGATCATCTCAAAGCTCATCTACTAGCTAAGGGATACACTCAAATTTATGGTTTCAACTACTATGATACTTTTTCTCTTGTGGAAAAGATCAACATTATTCATCTTTGCTACGGTTGTCATCCCCCACTAACTTCTTCACCAGCTTGACATTCAAAATAGCTTCCTTTATGGTGATATACACACAGGTTAATCAAAAGCACAACAGTCTAGGTAGAATACAATGTTCTTCCTCCATATTATTTAATCAAGTCACTGAAACAAGTACATATTTGATTTATCTCAAAATATTAATTAGTTTTGCTAACTTCCAGAGAAAGCTTGTTATGAAAAGTCATTAATTCATCAAAAATAATATCGACCAAACATTTGCTAAGTACTCGAGATCTGCTAAATATCACATGCCTATTATACTGTAACCACTCATAAAAAATGTTTTATATGAAAATTTAGTCAAGCATAAGTTAACGATTAACATACTAATGGTCTTTACTGACTGAGCACAAACATAACCAAAATGACTAGCAACAACTAAAGGTTAACTATAATTGCCTATGACTATTATATGTAGCATTGATATTGATACAGAACCAGTGTTCAGACTAGAGAATTGAAAACAATCAGGCTGGAGAATGATGGCAACTACAAAAAGAGGGTCAGTGACAAGGCTATACAGAAAACTAGAAAATGAATTACAAACTACAGAACTACAATAAAAGGAATGATACAACCAAAAATATCTCTTAACAGAAAAATGGATGACCAGATGAATTAACATTCTCCGGTTACCTACCTACTACAGATGCCACTTGGTGAAAATATGCTTTCGCTGTTCATTCGGTCAAACTTGCCACGACATCATCATCAACACTCCCTAAAATGAGAATCATAAATATCATTTATAGTTCATAGTAAATTAGTTCTAAATGACGCAAACAAATAAATGACATTTTCTCCGTTTATATTTTAAGTGTTCGCAATGCAACTCTTTACACTTACAATAGCATTGAGGGATCATTAATCATGCTGGTAGCTAAACAAGGGATAGCAGAATTAAAAATCCTTTGTCTACCAAAGAAACCAAATGATTTATATTTACCAATCAAATTTTAAAGAATGCTTGCTCCCAGACAAATAAGTAGGATGCATTGGCATCAACAATGACAAAGATAGTATAGCCTAGTATTGTAACCAAACACCACAAAAGCTTCTTGTTAAAGTTTTAGATGTTAAGTCACTTCTCTTTTATGCAGGTGACTTCACTGTATAAATCACAAATTTGAGAAATTGAATGAATCAGAGAAGCTTGGCGGTGAGTTTTCTCACCATGAGGTATGAATATATCTCTTTGATCTTTATCTTGAATCTCTTGCATTTAAGTACTGGCTCTTTTCACTTATCTTGAACTTGTTCAAGTGGCATGTTCTACATTCCTATCTCTTTCCACCTTTTATTATCATTTGTCCTTTAATTTTTTTTTTCCAATGCAATTTAATTTCCGCAAGCATTGAAATCAATTCAATGCATTCATCATTTGGCCAAGTCTTGAAGCTTCAAGAATGGGTTTCATAACCACTTTTGTTCATGAGATTCATTCCATGAAATCCATATGACTCTTGCGTTGTTTTGTGATTTCATTACATCTTCAACAAATAGTTGTCTTGTATTTGAGTTCTGCGTTTATTTTGTTGAAATTTTGCTTTGCTCAAAAACAGATTTCATCTTTCATGTGTTCTTCATAAATTTCTATGATCAAATTAGTTGAATCTACTTCATAAACCCTTGTTCTTTTCTAAATAATGTTTTTCCTTTAGTAGTCTCAAACTGTAGCTAGACAATCATTTCTGTTAGAATAATTACTAAGTCTACTTGTTAGTGTAGTCAGTGGAACTAAAATAAGGGGTAGTGTGTTGGGTTATCTCTAATCATTGTACCTAGTAGTCTAGGACAGTGACTTGACCTTCTATCTCTCTATTGTATCAACTCTTTATCTATATAAATAACAGAACATGAGAGGTGTCTTTCAAGCCCTCAAGAACATATTTTTATCTCAAGTATTTCATTCCTTCAAAAGTTTAAGGGAAGGTATGAGCTCATGCGTTTAATTTATAAGCACTGTAAATTTTTTTTTTCATAGACATCCAGTTGGAATTCACCTTATTGCCACATCAAAATAAATTAACAGAAGGATGTGGCAACATAAAAAATTTCATTTGGTTGGGTAAAAAAGTTTTACACTGATGCGTCAATAGAAATTAGATTCAAATCCTGAGCATGCTAATCTTGATTGTATTCTATTGGCTTAATACCCTATTTTGTCCCCAGTTTCGCTCCACAATGTCAAATTAGTCCATCCTTTAAAACGTGCGTCAATTACGTCCCTACTTAATAAAATTTATATCAATGAAATCCCTTCCGTTAAATCCGTACAAACGGCGTTAATAGAAAAGAGAGAAAAATAATTAACGTCGTTTGTACGGATTTAACGGAAGGGATTTCATTGATATAAATTTTATTAAGTAGGGACGTAATTGACGCACGTTTTAAAGGATGGACTAATTTGACATTGTGGAGCGAAACTGGGGACAAAATAGGGTATTAAGCCAATAGAATACAATCAAGATTAGCATGCTCAGGATTTGAATCTAATTTCTATTGACGCATCAGTGTAAAACTTTTTTACCCAACCAAATGAAATTTTTTATGTTGCCACATCCTTCTGTTAATTTATTTTGATGTGGCAATAAGGTGAATTCCAACTGGATGTCTATGAAAAAAAAAATTTACAGTGCTTATAAATTAAACGCATGAGCTCATACCTTCCCTTAAACTTTTGAAGGAATGAAATACTTGAGATAAAAATATGTTCTTGAGGGCTTGAAAGACACCTCTCATGTTCTGTTATTTATATAGATAAAGAGTTGATACAATAGAGAGATAGAAGGTCAAGTCACTGTCCTAGACTACTAGGTACAATGATTAGAGATAACCCAACACACTACCCCTTATTTTAGTTCCACTGACTACACTAACAAGTAGACTTAGTAATTATTCTAACAGAAATGATTGTCTAGCTACAGTTTGAGACTACTAAAGGAAAAACATTATTTAGAAAAGAACAAGGGTTTATGAAGTAGATTCAACTAATTTGATCATAGAAATTTATGAAGAACACATGAAAGATGAAATCTGTTTTTGAGCAAAGCAAAATTTCAACAAAATAAACGCAGAACTCAAATACAAGACAACTATTTGTTGAAGATGTAATGAAATCACAAAACAACGCAAGAGTCATATGGATTTCATGGAATGAATCTCATGAACAAAAGTGGTTATGAAACCCATTCTTGAAGCTTCAAGACTTGGCCAAATGATGAATGCATTGAATTGATTTCAATGCTTGCGGAAATTAAATTGCATTGGAAAAAAAAAATTAAAGGACAAATGATAATAAAAGGTGGAAAGAGATAGGAATGTAGAACATGCCACTTGAACAAGTTCAAGATAAGTGAAAAGAGCCAGTACTTAAATGCAAGAGATTCAAGATAAAGATCAAAGAGATATATTCATACCTCATGGTGAGAAAACTCACCGCCAAGCTTCTCTGATTCATTCAATTTCTCAAATTTGTGATTTATACAGTGAAGTCACCTGCATAAAAGAGAAGTGACTTAACATCTAAAACTTTAACAAGAAGCTTTTGTGGTGTTTGGTTACAATACTAGGCTATACTATCTTTGTCATTGTTGATGCCAATGCATCCTACTTATTTGTCTGGGAGCAAGCATTCTTTAAAATTTGATTGGTAAATATAAATCATTTGGTTTCTTTGGTAGACAAAGGATTTTTAATTCTGCTATCCCTTGTTTAGCTACCAGCATGATTAATGATCCCTCAATGCTATTGTAAGTGTAAAGAGTTGCATTGCGAACACTTAAAATATAAACGGAGAAAATGTCATTTATTTGTTTGCGTCATTTAGAACTAATTTACTATGAACTATAAATGATATTTATGATTCTCATTTTAGGGAGTGTTGATGATGATGTCGTGGCAAGTTTGACCGAATGAACAGCGAAAGCATATTTTCACCAAGTGGCATCTGTAGTAGGTAGGTAACCGGAGAATGTTAATTCATCTGGTCATCCATTTTTCTGTTAAGAGATATTTTTGGTTGTATCATTCCTTTTATTGTAGTTCTGTAGTTTGTAATTCATTTTCTAGTTTTCTGTATAGCCTTGTCACTGACCCTCTTTTTGTAGTTGCCATCATTCTCCAGCCTGATTGTTTTCAATTCTCTAGTCTGAACACTGGTTCTGTATCAATATCAATGCTACATATAATAGTCATAGGCAATTATAGTTAACCTTTAGTTGTTGCTAGTCATTTTGGTTATGTTTGTGCTCAGTCAGTAAAGACCATTAGTATGTTAATCGTTAACTTATGCTTGACTAAATTTTCATATAAAACATTTTTTATGAGTGGTTACAGTATAATAGGCATGTGATATTTAGCAGATCTCGAGTACTTAGCAAATGTTTGGTCGATATTATTTTTGATGAATTAATGACTTTTCATAACAAGCTTTCTCTGGAAGTTAGCAAAACTAATTAATATTTTGAGATAAATCAAATATGTACTTGTTTCAGTGACTTGATTAAATAATATGGAGGAAGAACATTGTATTCTACCTAGACTGTTGTGCTTTTGATTAACCTGTGTGTATATCACCATAAAGGAAGCTATTTTGAATGTCAAGCTGGTGAAGAAGTTAGTGGGGGATGACAACCGTAGCAAAGATGAATAATGTTGATCTTTTCCACAAGAGAAAAAGTATCATAGTAGTTGAAACCATAAATTTGAGTGTATCCCTTAGCTAGTAGATGAGCTTTGAGATGATCCACTTCACTAGTAAGACCTACCTTAACATGTAGTCTCATCTACAACCCACAAGGTTCTTAATAGGATGAAGGGTGTTAAAATGGAATACAGGAATATGTATTAATTGAGGTTTTAAACACCTCTACACTTACATTTATAGAAAACAAAATAACTAACCACACTCCTTTCCAACTCACTCTTAGTTGGAACACACTTGAACACAACTCATACACACATAACTCATACACAATAACCAATAATTCTAACACTCCCCCTCAGGCTGGAGCATACAAATTGTATGAATCAAGCTTGGAATAATTGATCTTGGTTTTGAACTGGATGATTTGTCTTCAAGAGTTTGAGGCAAATATAGATGGGTTATCACATGTCAATGAACTAACATCAGCTTGTGAAACTTCAACTTCAAAAGTGGATGAAGGAGAGCAGCGGTGGACAATGACAAACTGCAAGGACTGAATCCCCATCAATGATGGATGAGTGACGGGATCTGCAGTGGCTGAAAGCTATAAAATTGCAGGGACTACACTGAATCCCCATCAACGATGGATGAGTGATGGGATCAACAGTAGTAAAAGCTACAAAACTGTAGGGACTACACCCATGCTAAACTGCCAAACTTGGTTTGCAAGATGGGTGATGGGATCAACAATAGTAGTTGAAAGTTACAAAACTGCAGGGACTAAACCCATGGTGGACTGACATTTCCTTTGCAGTGTTGTCTTGGAACGATACTCCCCTCATTGTGAATGGCATGGCGGAAACGGTGAAATTGTTGACTAAGATTGGAAGTATCACAGTTGCTGGTCCGAAGATCAAAAAGATTTGCAATCTTAAGAAATTGACAAAGCGACAAATATAGTGAGAAAAAGGCAAGAACAGCAACACAAAGGCAAAACCCCCTACGACAGAGCTGGAGGATGACGAAAGCGAAAAAAGGTAGGACTAGGGGCTGGTCAGAGGGAGGTTCGGCGAGACGACCGACAGCGACGCGGTTTGATGCCGATGCCGAGAAGGCGGCGCGTGATGAACACACGTCCGAGATCTACCGGAGAGAGGAGGCGCGTGACGGCGCATGCGGACGAGAAAGAGACGGCGACCACTAGGGTTAGGCGCGCTTGAAGAGACGGTCCAGATCCACTGGGCACCGGTCGAAACTGTGACCGTGGCCGACGAGAAGGCGGCGCATGACAAACACGCACCCGAGACTAGCTGAAGACAGGCGACGCATGGAGGCGCGTGAAGAGGAGTCTGGTCTTAACTCCAACGAGGTTGGCCGTCGCTCGAGGAGACGGTCCAGATCCGCTGGTCACCGGTCAAAACCGTGACGGTGGCCGGCGTAGATCGGAGAGATCTGATGCTCGTGGCGGCGTGTGAGGGAGAAGTAGCTTCCGAAACTGACGTGGTTGGTCGTCGCTCGAAGAGACGGTCCAGATCCGTTGGTCACCCGTCGAAACTGTGACGGTGGCCGACGGCGGACAGAGGTTGGCGGCGAACAGTGGCTAGCGACGACGGAGAGGGGCGATCGATTGGGTTGTGGCTCGCGACGGTTGCTTGTTACGGAGGGAGTGTCTTTCTAGGGTTCCCAGGAGACTTTAGGTCTCTTTGATTTTGGGTGCTGAGATTTAAGAAGAAGAGAAAATGGATCTTATGAAAATTTTAGGGGTTGTCGGCCGCCGGCAGACAGCAATGACCACCATAAGAGATTAGAGAACCTGCTCTGATACCATGTTAAAATGGAATACAGGAATATCTATTACTTGAGGTCTTAAACACCTCTACACTTACATTTATAGAAAACAAAGTAACTAACCACACTCCTTTCCAACTCACTCTTAGTTGGAACACACTTGAACACAACTCATACACACATAACTCATACACAATAACCAATAATTCTAACAGCCTCTACTGCTTTGCAAAGCCATTACCAATGGGTTTCACCTTACCACACTCACGAGGTTAGTCAGTTATCACTCACCTTGGACCATACTAGAAGCACCCAAGACTAGGACCTCCTGCTACTCCTCACCACATGGATTAATCCTCTCTACTTGTGAATGAAAGACCATTGGAGCGTCAGGAAAACCCCCAAGACTAAGCTACCATGCAAATCATTCTAAACACTAAGGGTACCACCATGAATCTTCTCCTTGAAGATCAGTAACTTACGTCCAACACTATTGGGCACCACCACGTAACCTCCCTTTGAGGTCCATGGATTTACGTCCATCAACCATACTTGTTACATTCAATCACCAAACATGTTTCATACCATCACATACTATCATTTCAATAACATTACTACCATCATGTTATGCATTTCAATCATTCCACACACTTGGTTCACCCAAAACAAGAGCAAAAGAGAAGACTGGACCCAAAAGCGTTTGCACAGCGCACCCTATTCGCAAGGCGAGACAGGATGGTCTCGCACAGCGCACCCCGTAATTCGCCATGCGAATTAACTCGCAGTATGCATCAGACTTTCAACCTCTCGCATAGCGCACCCAGGTCACTATGCGAGAGCCTAGATAGAGACCAACCACCCTAAAGCTCTCGCTATGTGCCTCACTTGCCTTTCGAATTAAATGGGCAGTCGTTCTAGACCACCACCAGTCACATAGCGACAGGGCGAATCCGCAAATAGAGAGCAACACCCTCTGGTCATTCGCACAGCGGACCAGCTTGCACAGCGAATTACCCAGACAGTGAGCACCCTCTACAGGGTCTCGCTATGTGAGACAGCTCGCATAACGACTCTGCATCATCTGCAAAACGCAAATTCTGCAGAATCACACACTCAAATCAGCCCTTACCATTTCTATGCCTCTTGGCCAACTTCTAAGACCTCCAATTCGTGTATTAAGCTCAATTACACCTGCCTAGATGATCCTAACTCTTCCTATTACTAATCTAAAGTGATTAAGATCAGTTTTATCTTTTGAAACATCATTTTCCACAACTCAAGGATCCAAATTCAATTTTTTCCACTTTTGACATGTTCTAGTTCAATTTTATGATCCTAACAAGTCACAATTGACTTGCCTAAGATGTCCCAACAGCCCAATTGTGCCCAAAACCCATACTTTCAAAAATCACAACCTCACTTCCTCTCAAGTGACCCAACACTACCATAACACTAAGTTTTCTATTTTATCAGTATTACCACAGATTCTCACCCAAGGCACTCCCAACATGATTATTTACAGAAATTAAAGAGTCCAAAACAGTTTACGACCATCCCATTTACAACATTCACGAGCCTCAATTTCACATATGAACAGTACAGTACAAACATGCCATACACTCACAACTCAAAATGCAGCCCAAACAACAGAATAAAGCATAAATCAGTCCATACATCTTAACATATAACAAATTATAAAAACGTAGCCTAGCTTCCCTTACCTCAAGTTTTCACAGCTCAACCCAAAGACTCGCCTCAACAGTACCTTGAGTTGTGAGAACTCAATAAACCCTACAGAACACTGGTGACAAAAACAACTCTTAGAGCTAAAATAGAGTGGAAAAACGGAAGGAAAATGGAAGCACAAGCCACATGCAACTACACAGATTGCATGTGCTAGTTCAAGGACAGAGAAAAGCTTGCATGGAGGGACTTACCAACTTAGAATCAAAAACTAATCGAATGGTTACGAAGCTCTCCACGCTGCGGACGTTTTGGCGTCACCTAAGCAGAAATTCAGTGGCTCAGTGAAGAGGGATGAAAGAGAGAAGACAGAGATATGGTAGAGAGAAGGCAGAGATATGGTAGAGAGAAGACAGAGAGAAAAAAAAGGAAGAACTGAGTTTTTCTTATAAAGAGAATGGGTTGTGTTAATGAACCAGAACGTGTATGAAAATGGGCTTTTAAATGAAAGGTTTCTGGTTTCATTAAACTAACTACCCCATTAACTTTATAATTATATTTCAACTACCCCATTAACTTTATAATTATATTTCAGGTTCTTACATATTTATTTTCATTTCTTTTCACTTTCAACTCTCTTACTCTTAATCTAAAGTATCTCATATTTTAGTTTCTTTTCTTCTAAACCCATATATTTTTACTCATTCATCCTCAAATCCAAAGGAATGACATTTTCATGTTTTTATACATTCATTGGTTTTTACACAAACATGATATTTACCCAAACTTCAAGTTTCCATGGTTGGAAACTTTGAAGTTTCCATGGTTGGAAACGAACTTTTTTTTATTGTGTTTAATAACATGAATATCGACTATACCCATATAAAATAGATGCCAATTGAAATTACAATAATAAGTTTTGTATTATATTAACACTTTTCTATTAAAGTTGTTTTAGTTTTACTTATATGAAATTTGAGAATGAATAAAACAAATTCTTCATTTTTCTAAATCATGGCACTTATGTGANAGACGGTCCAGATCCACTGGGCACCGGTCGAAACTGTGACCGTGGCCGACGAGAAGGCGGCGCATGACAAACACGCACCCGAGACTAGCTGAAGACAGGCGACGCATGGAGGCGCGTGAAGAGGAGTCTGGTCTTAACTCCAACGAGGTTGGCCGTCGCTCGAGGAGACGGTCCAGATCCGCTGGTCACCGGTCAAAACCGTGACGGTGGCCGGCGTAGATCGGAGAGATCTGATGCTCGTGGCGGCGTGTGAGGGAGAAGTAGCTTCCGAAACTGACGTGGTTGGTCGTCGCTCGAAGAGACGGTCCAGATCCGTTGGTCACCCGTCGAAACTGTGACGGTGGCCGACGGCGGACAGAGGTTGGCGGCGAACAGTGGCTAGCGACGACGGAGAGGGGCGATCGATTGGGTTGTGGCTCGCGACGGTTGCTTGTTACGGAGGGAGTGTCTTTCTAGGGTTCCCAGGAGACTTTAGGTCTCTTTGATTTTGGGTGCTGAGATTTAAGAAGAAGAGAAAATGGATCTTATGAAAATTTTAGGGGTTGTCGGCCGCCGGCAGACAGCAATGACCACCATAAGAGATTAGAGAACCTGCTCTGATACCATGTTAAAATGGAATACAGGAATATCTATTACTTGAGGTCTTAAACACCTCTACACTTACATTTATAGAAAACAAAGTAACTAACCACACTCCTTTCCAACTCACTCTTAGTTGGAACACACTTGAACACAACTCATACACACATAACTCATACACAATAACCAATAATTCTAACAGCCTCTACTGCTTTGCAAAGCCATTACCAATGGGTTTCACCTTACCACACTCACGAGGTTAGTCAGTTATCACTCACCTTGGACCATACTAGAAGCACCCAAGACTAGGACCTCCTGCTACTCCTCACCACATGGATTAATCCTCTCTACTTGTGAATGAAAGACCATTGGAGCGTCAGGAAAACCCCCAAGACTAAGCTACCATGCAAATCATTCTAAACACTAAGGGTACCACCATGAATCTTCTCCTTGAAGATCAGTAACTTACGTCCAACACTATTGGGCACCACCACGTAACCTCCCTTTGAGGTCCATGGATTTACGTCCATCAACCATACTTGTTACATTCAATCACCAAACATGTTTCATACCATCACATACTATCATTTCAATAACATTACTACCATCATGTTATGCATTTCAATCATTCCACACACTTGGTTCACCCAAAACAAGAGCAAAAGAGAAGACTGGACCCAAAAGCGTTTGCACAGCGCACCCTATTCGCAAGGCGAGACAGGATGGTCTCGCACAGCGCACCCCGTAATTCGCCATGCGAATTAACTCGCAGTATGCATCAGACTTTCAACCTCTCGCATAGCGCACCCAGGTCACTATGCGAGAGCCTAGATAGAGACCAACCACCCTAAAGCTCTCGCTATGTGCCTCACTTGCCTTTCGAATTAAATGGGCAGTCGTTCTAGACCACCACCAGTCACATAGCGACAGGGCGAATCCGCAAATAGAGAGCAACACCCTCTGGTCATTCGCACAGCGGACCAGCTTGCACAGCGAATTACCCAGACAGTGAGCACCCTCTACAGGGTCTCGCTATGTGAGACAGCTCGCATAACGACTCTGCATCATCTGCAAAACGCAAATTCTGCAGAATCACACACTCAAATCAGCCCTTACCATTTCTATGCCTCTTGGCCAACTTCTAAGACCTCCAATTCGTGTATTAAGCTCAATTACACCTGCCTAGATGATCCTAACTCTTCCTATTACTAATCTAAAGTGATTAAGATCAGTTTTATCTTTTGAAACATCATTTTCCACAACTCAAGGATCCAAATTCAATTTTTTCCACTTTTGACATGTTCTAGTTCAATTTTATGATCCTAACAAGTCACAATTGACTTGCCTAAGATGTCCCAACAGCCCAATTGTGCCCAAAACCCATACTTTCAAAAATCACAACCTCACTTCCTCTCAAGTGACCCAACACTACCATAACACTAAGTTTTCTATTTTATCAGTATTACCACAGATTCTCACCCAAGGCACTCCCAACATGATTATTTACAGAAATTAAAGAGTCCAAAACAGTTTACGACCATCCCATTTACAACATTCACGAGCCTCAATTTCACATATGAACAGTACAGTACAAACATGCCATACACTCACAACTCAAAATGCAGCCCAAACAACAGAATAAAGCATAAATCAGTCCATACATCTTAACATATAACAAATTATAAAAACGTAGCCTAGCTTCCCTTACCTCAAGTTTTCACAGCTCAACCCAAAGACTCGCCTCAACAGTACCTTGAGTTGTGAGAACTCAATAAACCCTACAGAACACTGGTGACAAAAACAACTCTTAGAGCTAAAATAGAGTGGAAAAACGGAAGGAAAATGGAAGCACAAGCCACATGCAACTACACAGATTGCATGTGCTAGTTCAAGGACAGAGAAAAGCTTGCATGGAGGGACTTACCAACTTAGAATCAAAAACTAATCGAATGGTTACGAAGCTCTCCACGCTGCGGACGTTTTGGCGTCACCTAAGCAGAAATTCAGTGGCTCAGTGAAGAGGGATGAAAGAGAGAAGACAGAGATATGGTAGAGAGAAGGCAGAGATATGGTAGAGAGAAGACAGAGAGAAAAAAAAGGAAGAACTGAGTTTTTCTTATAAAGAGAATGGGTTGTGTTAATGAACCAGAACGTGTATGAAAATGGGCTTTTAAATGAAAGGTTTCTGGTTTCATTAAACTAACTACCCCATTAACTTTATAATTATATTTCAACTACCCCATTAACTTTATAATTATATTTCAGGTTCTTACATATTTATTTTCATTTCTTTTCACTTTCAACTCTCTTACTCTTAATCTAAAGTATCTCATATTTTAGTTTCTTTTCTTCTAAACCCATATATTTTTACTCATTCATCCTCAAATCCAAAGGAATGACATTTTCATGTTTTTATACATTCATTGGTTTTTACACAAACATGATATTTACCCAAACTTCAAGTTTCCATGGTTGGAAACTTTGAAGTTTCCATGGTTGGAAACGAACTTTTTTTTATTGTGTTTAATAACATGAATATCGACTATACCCATATAAAATAGATGCCAATTGAAATTACAATAATAAGTTTTGTATTATATTAACACTTTTCTATTAAAGTTGTTTTAGTTTTACTTATATGAAATTTGAGAATGAATAAAACAAATTCTTCATTTTTCTAAATCATGGCACTTATGTGATTGACAATATGTATAAGAAAAGATGATGAAAACCCTTTTATCTTTCTTATTGTTGTCTAACACCATACCACTCAAAAGATTAAGTAATTTGAAAACAAACAAAAAAAAATATTCGCTTTGCTATTTATGTCTATTATTATTAATAACAAGAATAAATTTTCTTAAAAAATTAATTCTATTACTGTTATTCAAAATATATTTTCTAATTATTTTCATATTCTAATTATTTAAGAAAAATTAAACAAATACATGAAAAAAAACATTAAAAAGAAAGTAATTGTTTCTTAACATGGTAACAATATCTCATCCTCTAGAATATTTTTTTTAAAATGTAAAACATAATTGAAAGTGAAAGAAAACTATATAAACCTACTACATATAATGTTTTTATTAATTCATGGAAGGGTTAAATATAATTTTTAATTTTTTATATTCAGTAAAAATTGAAATTAGTTTTTTTTAAATTAATTAATTTAATTTCTTATTTTTAATTATATAAATATAATTTTTTTAATCAAAAGTCTATTTAATATTTTAAATACATTTCTTAAAAAGAAAACGTGTAAAGCATTTTTTTTACTGACATTAATAACTCAAATGATGCGTTTGTACATCAAATAAATTTTGTTTAAAAAAATTACACAAATCTAAAAATTAACTACTAAATTAGTTGAAACTTTCGAAAAACAAATTCTAATTTTTAATAAAAAGTTAACCCAAAAAAAACATATTTAATTCTTTGTAGAACTGAAGGCAGAGTGGTCGCAGCCGCAACAGGTCGAGAAAATGGGGTCCTTGGGTCGAAGGAGCATGTCCACGGTGGCGAAAGCGGTGGCAGAAATCACAGGCACCGGCAACACCAAGATCCGCAAATCTTCAAGTGAACTCTGCAACTTTCTCGGTATCCCTCGCCACTCTCGTTCCGAAATTGCCCTCATTCTCTCCAAGTTCATCAAACTCTACAATTTCCGGGTTCACTCCCCTCACCTCACTTATTTTTCCCCAATTTTATTCAACACTTTATTATATAACTTTGATTGCTGGTTGGTTATGTTACCTTAAATTTAAGGCATTATGTTTGGTGTGCAGAGTCCTGGTATTAAGAAGGATAAGATTTGGGAGCAGAATTTGCAATCGTTGTTGCGTGGAAGAAACAGTGTTGGCTTTCCTGAGATTGCTAAGATCCTGTCCTCGGAATTCAGCCAGGGTGCCATTAATGTGAAGGACAGTAACATGGATTCTTCAATGGATAGTACAAAGGGGAAAGGTTCTCAAAAGAAAGGGAAGCCTTCTAAGAAGTAGGTCCTCCACACGCGTGTCCTTATTTTGAGAACCCAATTTAGGTTTTTGAAAAAGTTGAAATTTTCTGTTTGCTCAATCTGCTATTTTGCATGATAACGTGATGAGTGAGTTTCAGTGGCAGACTGTTGAGAAAGGTTGGTTATTGTGTTGGTGTCCTTTGAAATAATCTGAGTTCTCTCACTATGCTCTTTTGGCACATTCATCACTGACATGATATACTTGTTCTTTTGTTCAAGGAACTGAAAAAACTATATTAATCTGCTCTTTTTATTTGTTATTGTGGCAGATAAAGAATTCATGTATTATGCTCATCGATGAATGAAAAAGAATGTTAGCTTCTCTATTTACAGTTTGGCAGTGCTTGATTTCTTTATTCAAATCTTCCGACCATAACTTAGCAATTCAATGTATGAACAATTCGACGCATGAACAGTAATTAAAGATGTTGAAGAAGTTTGGTGGTTGTATTTTTGAATAGGTATTAGATATCAGTTTTCTTTTTCTTTTTCTATGGTTGTGTCATGTGGCATAAACATCGGTTTTCTTCTTCTATTGTTTGTTAGCATCTTTGTTTTCTTACCATATACTATGTATCAAAATCCAGTCGATTGTGATTAAACTGGTCAGATAAATGATAATTTAATTTGATGATAATTACATGGAAGCTATTGATTAATTCAGTTTGATGATTAACAAATGGGGAAAGGTAGCACAATCCTTGATACAAAGGAGAAAACAGTATGGCAAGTCATTTCCAAGAAGTGGAAGTTGCTTGCAGCTAGAAAAAATCAATTCAGTAATTTTATATTTTTACATGATTTTTATTTAAAAAATAATAATTAAAATGTTTTTATATATGAATAATTTTTAAATTATTGAGTATTATAATATAAGATAAGACATGTAGCTATACATATATATTTTAGATAACTTATTTTTAAACGTATTATATTTAAATAACTATTTTCAAAGTTTATTTATTAAAATGATTCTTAAATATTAAAATACAAAACCATGATGCATTTCATCATACATATACATATTTCTAAATTTTATTTAAATGTATTTTAGGTTGTATAAAATAAATATTAAAATAAATTATCTTTCATTTCTATCACATCTAAATTTATTCAAATATTTAAATAAATAAACACTAAAAAAATACATGTTATCAAATATATATTTAAACAATGCGTAAATTTATAAAGATAATATAATATAAATAAACTATATGGTAAAGGAATTTATGTAAAATTTGAATAAATTCTTTTTATGAAATCATAATTTTACATGTGTTTAGTTATTGATGCTTGCGTAATTATATTCATGCACAAATAATAATTTATTTTCAAATAAATATTAGACATAATATATGATATGAGATTATGGCATTTAAACGTTGATTAATTAAGTAGCAAATCAAACATGAATAAATGATTGAGATGACGTGAGACAAATCACACGTGGGTTGATTTATAAGAAAAAGTCTAGGAAAAAATATTATTTTGTTAATTCGCTTAGAGTAGGTAGCATAACTCGCAATATGCTTGACCTAGGGTGAGACAAACTAACCTACTTGCAATGTAAGTGATTCGGGATTGATCTATATAAGTTGCAAAAAAGATTTATTATGTTTTAATCTTTAAGTCACACAACTTTTTCTTTTATATCTTAAGTTTATGGAAAAACTCAGCTTTGATGATCTGAGCAGGAAGAACAACGAAAACTTCTACATAATTATGCATGGTATTGTAATCTCACACAAAACATAAAGAAAAAACGAAGGAAGGTTTTATTTCTAAAAATAATATAGACTATGTTACAAAGAAAAGGAAAACAAAGCTATATCTAAAATGAAAGCAACATAGAAAAAACATAAAACTGAAGAATGGCGTTGGCTGCGAAAGGCTCTGTTGGGAGAGATTCGTCAATGTTTTTTTTTGCATATTCTGAAAGTCCCCCACAAGCTGGGCTTGCATGTTTAACATCCAAGCTTAGAGAGAAGGGCATGAAAGGTTGAAGGTGGCAACGCTTTTGTAAAGATATAAGTGTGTTGGTCTTTCGTGTTGATAGGAAGAAGTTTGATGATGCCACTTTAAACTTGTTCTCTCACAATAGTTAATTTCTATATGTTTTGTGTACTTGTAAAAAACTTCATTGAAAGTAATTTGAGTAAATTGGTTGTCACAAAACAAAAGATTAGGTTGTCCTAAAACAAAAGACTAGGTTATGGGTGTTAGATTTTGAGATCTTGAAGAAGAGAATCCATTGTAACTCACAAGTGGTTGACCCAAGAGTCTTGTATTCCGCTTTGTAAGAGCTACTAGACATAATGCATTGTTTATTTTATTTTGGGTTAAATATGTTTTTAGTCCCTAAACTATTGGTCGTTTCTGGTTTTAGTCCTTTTTTCAAAATAAGGTACGGTCCTCATTCTTTTCGAAACTTTGGTTTTAGTCTCGAAAACTAAAGCTGTTAAAAATGTGTTGATGTGTCTAACGGTACACTGACACAATTTTTTTTCTTGCGTTGAATCAGTCTTTCTCACCTTTTCTCCCTCTCTCTCCCTCGTCTCTCCCTCATCTCTTCCTTCCATCTTCCACCCAACCTCCCCACCCTCTGCAAAAAGGGATACCCTTTCCCTCTCCTTCGAGTTCTAAGACTGCCGCCACCCACGAAGCTAACCGCCGTTGCCTCTGCCAAACCGGCCTGAAGCGACGCTGGAGGGATGTTAAAGGATTTGGTGAGATGGGTGTCCATGGCCCTCCCTTGTTGGACTGAGAATGTTTGCAGTTGTGCTAAGATTGTGTTGAAAACGATG
>NW_025911585.1:55638-66236 GCF_018835915.1 Vigna umbellata
AGAAGGATTATATAAAGCTAAAAGCATCAATAGACCAAGAATTACAAAACAAAAAATAAATAGAGATTCAAAGCACTCAGGATTCTCACTTCCGTATTTTGATTATGACTGGAAAGATAAGATTTGTAAGAGATGATTACAGAATCAAATCAAACAAATAATTTAAAAAAAGAAACGTGAAGACATTGTGGATCCTGTAATGATAAAAGACCATAATTATAGCACCTTAATGGAAGAAATCATGGAAAGTAATTAACATTTAGCTTGAACTTTGGAGGCAGACCAAATGTTTCTATTTTAAATATTTCGGATCTATAATACAAATGAGGAGGGTGAACCCTAGCACAATAATAAAGCTGTACCTTGGTGACCAATTAGTCATGGGCTCAATAAAAAAGTTGGGTTTTTAAAGAGATAACCTCAGAGAAAGGTGGGAGGTGATACCTGTGGGGAGGTTGGGTGGAAGATGGAAGGAAGAGACGAGGGAGAGAGAGGGAGAAAAGGTTCAACGCAAGAAAAAAAATTGTGTCAGTTTACCGTTAGACACATCAGCACATTTTTAATGGCGTTAGTTTTCGAGGACTAAAACCAAAGTTTTGAAAATAATGAGGACTAAATTGTACCTTATTTTGAAAGAGGGACTAAAACCAGAAACGGCCAATAGTTTAGGGACTAAAAACATATTTAACCCTTTTATTTTCAGTTGATCAGTGAATGTCTGATATAGACGATGAACCTTGTGATAGATTTTTTTGTGAACATTTAGCCTAATCAGAATCACTAAAACTAGTGACTTTGATGTTTATATTAGCATTAAGGAACATGCTTAAACCAATAGCTTGCTTTAAATAGTGTAGGAGCTTGATGATAATTTGATGGAAGGGCAACAACATATTCATTAAGGTTGTGAGGTGCATGCATGATATTAGGTTGTGTATTAATAAGATATATTAGCTTACCATTTAGTCTTCTATATGATGTGGGATCAAGTAACACGTTCCTATTGTTAGTAGAAGGATGTTTTGAAAAGTTCATGTGTTGAAACTAGAGTATATGCAAGCATGTCGGTTTCTTGTAAAAGATTTATAACATACTTTCGTTGAGAAAGATGTATGTTTTTCGCACTCTCGCCATCTCAAGGTCGAGAAAATAGGTCAAATCTCCATGGTCTTTGATCTTAAAAGCTTGATATAAAAGAGTGGTTATGTTGTTTATTTCTTATAAATCATCTCCAGCAAACAAGATATCATCAACAATATTTTAAATATTGTGGCAGTTTTCAGTTCTTATTTTTAAGGACCATGATGGGGTCCATTAAGTCGTTAAGTTTTTTTTTTGTTTCAACTACATGGAGGTTATGAAATAGTTACTTATTTTTATTTCAACTAACAAACTCATTCATTTGAACCCTGTAATGACCATACTTTATAAAAGGAACGAGATACTATCATTTTTTATCACTAAGCCTACTTCTATCTTTAGATAAACACACCATCAAGTTTTGAGTAAGTGAAGGTTTAGAAAACAAAGTAAGTTGTGTTCGGATTTTTAGCTGCAATGGTAGGAGGTACACATTTAATTATGTTTTTTGTTTTCACTGTGTTAATCTGAATGTGTTATTATAATTTTATATAACATGTTTAGGTCAGTTTGTACACCATTAATTTTAACATTTGGTATTAATCAAAAATGTAGGCCCAATCTTTGAAAGACTGAGGCCCAATCCTGTGACCCAATAGCGAAAGGCAAAGGCCTCACTCGAAGCTTCTGTGATTCAGAAGTTAGGTAAGAAGCGTGAATCTTCGTGCCAGAGAGAAAGGAAGAGGGCGATCTTCATGGTGCTCCAGCAAAGCTTGTGGTGGTGGCGCTGGGATGAGAAAAGACAAGGAAAATGCTAAGATGATGAAGCGCGATGACAGAGGTAAGAGACAATCACATTATTCTGCTTTTACTAAGTAAAATAGAGATCATTCTATGTATTTTCCATTAATCAAAAGAAGCGCTGGAATCCCTATTATATAGGGTTCCGGTGAGTGTTTACTACACAAGAAGAAAAACTAACAGAAAACTGAAAACCCCTGAAACAAGAACCCTAAAACAAGATTACTGTTTTTATGAACAATAATCACAAACAGAAAGCATTAATGATAAAACATAAACACTTAATAGCCTCCCTTCAAGCTGTATGGTGGATATTCACCAATCCAAGCTTGGGAATGATGGACCTGAAACGAGTGCGGTGAGGAAATTTGGTGAAGACATCTGCAAGTTGTTCTTCTGACCGAATGGGAAGAAGACGCAAAAACTTAGCTTGTATCTTCTCGCGTACAACGTGACAATCCAACTCTATGTGCTTGGTTCGCTCATGAAAACTTTGGTTATGAGCAATGTGCCTGGCAGAGTTGTTGTCACAATAGAGGACAACAGTGGCGACGGGTTGAATTTGGAGATCTTGAAGAAGATAGTGCAGCCACTGCATCTCACAAACAGTGGCAGCAAGAACACGATACTCCACTTCTGTAGAAGATCTTGAGACCCTGCTTTGTTTCTTTGACCTCCATGAAACAAGAGAATTGCCTAGGAAAACACAGTAACCAGTAGTAAACCTTCTCGTATTAGGACATGTGGCCCAATCTGAATCACTGAACCCCTTTATTTGTACATCAGAATCAACAGCAAAGAAGAGTCCTTCAGAAGGATTGGCTTTGACATATCTAAGGACATGCTGCAAGGCTTGATAATGATAGTTGGTAGGTTCCTGCATGAATTGACTTAAAAGGTTAACTATAAAACATAAATCAGGTCTAGTATTATTAAGATAAAAGAGCTTCCTTATTAATCTTCGATAATCACTAGGATTGTCCATATAATTTTTTGTCTTGTATAAGGAGTTGGTGTTACTTAGAAAAGGAGTAGAGCAGGGTTTGCTTCCTAACATTCCTTTTTCTTCAAGAATATCAAGGGCATACTTCCTTTGACAAAGATGTATCCCTTTCTTAGATCTAGCAATCTCAAATCCTAGAAAATACTTGAGTTCTCCTAGATCTTTAATCTGAAATTGGTTATGCAAAAGGGTCTTTATGTGTCTGATCTCATCCATGGAATTCCCTGCTAAAACAATATCATTAACATACACAAGTAAAGTTGTAAATTCTATAGGAGTTTTCTTAACAAAAAGGGAATGATCGGACTCAGATTGAACATGATTAGAGGAAATAAGAAAGGCCGAGAGTTTGTCAAACCATTGTATGCTGACTTGTTTCAAGCCATATAGGGATTTAGTGAGCTTACAAACCTGTCCCTCGATGTTAGTATTTAGACTAGGGGAAGGATCCATGTAAACATCTTCATTTAAGTCTCCATGCAGGAAAACATTGTCTACATCAAGTTGATGTAGGAACCAATTCTTTGAGGCAGCAAGGGCAAGTAATAACCTAACAGAAGTTAGCTTAGCAACAGGGGAAAAAGTATCTAAAAAATCTATTCCCTCTTGTTGGGTGTAGCCTTTTTGCTACTAACCGAGCCTTATATCTTTCAATAGTGTCATCAGCCTTGTGTTTTACTTTGTAGACCCACCTGCACCCAATGGATCTTTTTCCAAGAGGAAGTTGAGTCAAAATCCAGGTCCTATTGTCTTGTAAAGCCCGAATTTCCTTTTGCATAGCATCTGCCCATTCAGAGCTGTTTTTAGCCTTATCATAGGAGTTAGGTTCCTTGTTAGCAGTTATAGCTAGAGTGTACCTTAAATGTTTGTCAGACAGAGATTTATAAGATAAAGTATTTGTTATGGGGTTAGGAGTTTTCAAACCATTCTTGGCACACAAATAGGTAGATGGAGACTTATCACTTTGTTGTATGTAGTCCTTCAAGTATTCATGAGTTCTTCTAACTCTGTTAGATTTCCTTTGATTGTTTCCCTGTTCCAGATTTGTGTTTCAGTACCAGTACTAATGCTCTCAGCAGAACTTGACTTCCTCTTCTATCCTCAACAGAGTTACTCTCATAGCTGTAGGAAACATCATCAAGAAAAAATATGTTGTCTTTATTGTGATCATAATTATCTTTACTTCCCTGTATAAGTTTAAATGTTTGAAATCTGGAAAATTTGTTAAGGTTGAGAAATCGCACTTAAATCATGTCTGGATAAAATGACGCTAGTAACTGTACGGTCTTAGACCGTTCGGTTTTCATTAAAATAACTTAGAATGGATTCTTCATTTGGAAAGAATTCTGCTCGAGAACGAGCGTCCCCATTTGAATGTCTGAGTGTTCGTTAAGCTCAACTGAATATAAATATTTGAAACTTGTAAATACGGAACGCTCGGTCTTTAACCGAAGCGTTTGCCCTTATAGCGTTCGGTCTTCTGTCGAACGTTCGCTCTTAATAGCGTTCGGCCTTATGTCGAATGTCGTTCTAACTAGCGCTCGGTCTTATACCGAAGCGTTCGTTCTAAATAGCGCTAGGTCTCATACCGAAGCGTTCGTCCTAAAGAGCGCTCGGTCTTGTATCGAACGTTCGTCACGAATTACCTTCGGTCATCTATTTAGCGTTCGCTTTAATGAAGTGTTCGGTTCTTATGTCGAACGCTCGTCCTTATTCTAATTTCTACGAACTAAATAGCGTTCGTCCAAATATTCAATATTCATTCTCTTACGTTCGTTCAAAAACTGGATCAGTTCAGTATATATATTCAAATTTTACAAAGAGAATTTCTAAAGTCTTATTGAGTATTCTTTTATATAAATATAGTCCAAGGTATTATTTTGAAATCTTCTAAGATACAATATACTTCAATTGCGTCAGTGCATTTAACGGGTCAAACGAGAGTCACGTCCGTTCCATCCAGTACTATAGGTTGACCGTTCGTCCTATTTCTTCAAAGGGACTGAACGTTCGTTCTTTTGTACTCTTAAAGTTTAAAGATTGAGATTGATTATGAATTATGATAATTACAGTGCGAACGTTATATAGGTGATTTTATGATTATGGAAATTTGAACGAGCGTTCCAAGGCGGGAACGTCTCAGATGTGTTGTTAAATGTTAACTTTGGTAAAGTATGAACATGGTAAGTAAAGCCTCGCCGGTCCATCTTGATTGATATTCCGTGATACTCCTCTTCAAAGTAGAAGGGGGGTAGTCATGTGTGGAATGGCAGGAGGTCCTAGTCCTATGGAGTACTTTGGGACGATAGGGTTACCTCGAGTGCAGCTGTGAGATTAGATGTCAGTTCCACACCACTGGGTGCAAGGAGCTTGAACTACATGGTTCATACAGTCCGGACGGTCTGTACTATATACTAATGTCGATGATAGATTTGATAAGTTACCGTTGTATGTGTTGAATCGAAATGTAAAATGTATGTGTTAATGGTGATATAAATTAATATTATAGCTTACCCTTGCATTTCCATTGTGTTGTCTCTGTACATGCCACCTTTCGTTCTTGTCAAAATGCATGATAATCCGTTTGTGTGGATGTGAGCAGAGGTGGTGCATCCCTTGAGCAAATGCTGGAAAGATGGAAGAAGATGGATTGGAAGAAGAAAAAAATTGGAAGATGCAGTTGAGTTGCTTGGTAGAGTTTAAAGCCGAGCCGTAGAGCGCTCGCGAGTTTTTGTAGTTAGTTGTATTTATGTTATCACGAACGTCGGTTATAGTTTTGTAAGACCGTTTGTCCCTGAACTCTGGCTTGTATGAGCGTTCGTTATTTCTTTATGGTTATGCCGTTCGGTAATTAGACGCTAGTTCAGATTTGTAAGGCTGCACTGTTTTTATGATTAATGTAATTAATTCTGATTATGGTAATTACTATATGTTGGGATGTTACATTAAATCAAATATTGTAATTTTTTTAATTTGAAACTAACATAAACAAATGGCTTTGGCCAATATATATTTTAATTTAAGTAGTAATATATATATATATATATATATATATATATATATGTATGTGTGTGAATTAAAGTATGCCCTAAACCGTATATTATGAATAAAAATTACGTTATATTTTAATGGAAGAAAAAAATTAATTAAAAGTTATAAAAAAAATTATCAAAACATTTATTTTCTTTTATTAAAGAATAAATTTGTTAAACAAAAATATAACACTAAAGATAAAACAAATAAATTTTCATTATATAACAGTGTAAATACATTTAAAAAATATTAATAAAAAAAATATTTACGTTCAATACTCAGTTCAAATTATAAAACTATTTTTTATTCTCCTTCCTAGCTCTTTCACCATTTACTTAGTGAATTCCCCCTTTTTTTAACATCCATACTATGGAATTAAATCGGCCAACATAAACATTATATTCATTAAACTCAAATTATTATCAATACAAAATAATATTTAAAAATTTGAAGTATTATAGTATTTTACATATAGATATATATATAATATATATAGTATATATATATATATATATATATATATATATATATATATATATATATATATATATATATATATATACTTTAGAATATATATATGGGTTTGTTAAGGCGCGTACACTAGTTTTCAGTTGGTACATTTTAACAATGTGTACCGAATTTTAGTAGACAAAAATATCCTTATATATCATGGATTATAAGTGTTAAGGTTAAGGGTATTTTAATAATTTTCATTCTCAAAACTTAAAAAAAAAGAAACCCCAAAACCCTTACTCACCTCTCTCATTCCTCTCAATCCTTTGTCTTTCATCTCTCTCACTCCAACATTTTCTCTGTCTGTGATACTGTAGCAATCAGAAACACTTGCGTTTAAACAATTTGTCTTTGTAAAGAGTTGAGTCATTGACATATTCACCGTAAGACAAAGGTTCATTCAAGATCTCTTCAATTTCACCATCTTCACTAACCTCTCCAGTTTCATCATCTGCATATGTTGAATCATATCTCTAAAAAAAATCCTCCAGGCAATTACCAATTCTTTCGGAGATGCATTATGCTTGTGAAAAATTAGATAAAAAATTATATACGGAATATTAAAAATGGAAAAAATAATGATAAAGTAAAATTTGAGTTGTGCGGGAGGGGGGGTGGGGGGGGGGGGGTGGGTTGGGGGGGGTAAAAGTATGGAGAGAATGGGGGGGGGGGGTGGGGGGGGGGAGTAGAAGGAAAAAAAGAGGGTGTAAGGAAAGAAAGTATGTGGGGAGGGGGGGGTGGGCGGGGTGGGGAGGGAGGGGGGGTAAGAGAAGACAGAAGAAAGAAGGGAAGAAAAGAGTGGGGGAGAGGGGTAAGAAAGGGTAAGAAAGAAGTGGGAAGGGGTGGGGGGGGGGTGGGAGGGAGGAAAAAGAAAAGGGGGGCGGGAAGGGGGGGGGGGGGGGGGGGGGGGGGGGGTGGAGGGGGGGGGTGGGGGGGGGGTGGTGGGGGGGGGGGGGGGGGGATTGGGGGGGGGGGGGGGGGGCGGGGTAGGGGGTGAGGTGGGGGGCGGTTGTGGCGGGGGGGGGGGGGGGTGGGGAGGCAGGGGTAAGGAATGGAGTGTGGGGGGGTTGGGGAGGGGGGGGGGGGTGGGGGGGGGTTAAAAGAGTGGGGGGGGGGGGGGGGTGGGTGGGGGGGGGGGGGTGGGGGGGGGGGGGTGGGGGGGGGGTAAGAAAGAAATTAAAAGAAAAGAAAGTTAGGTGTGTTGGGGTGGGGGGGGGGGGGGGGGGTGGGGGTGGGGGGTGGGGTTGGGGGGTGGGGGGTAAGATAGTTGGGTAAAGAAAAGAAAATGGAGGGGGGGGGATGGGGGGCGGGAGGGGGGGGAGGGGGTAAGAAAGAGAAGGCGGGAGGTGGAGGGGGGGGGAGGGGTTAAGAATAAAAGAAGGGGGGGGAGAGGAGGTGGGGTGGGAGGATGGGGGTGCAGGGGGGGGAGGGGAAAGAAAGTTGCGGGGGGGGCGGGGGGGGGGGGGGGAAGGGAAGGGAGGAGTGAGAGGGGGAGGGTGCGGGAGGGGGAGGGGGGGGGGGTGGTGGGGGTGGGTGGTAGGGGAAGGGGGGTGTAAAGAAAGAAAGGGGGGGAGAGGGGGGGGGGGGGGGCGGGGGGGGGGGGGGGAGGGGGGGGGGGAAGTGGGGTGGTGGGAGGGGATGGTGGTAAGGTGTTGTTGGGGTGGGGGGGGGGGTGGGGTCGAGTGGAGTGTGGGGGTGCGGTGGGTGTGGGGGGTGGAGGAGGTAAGAAAGGGGTAAGAAAAGGGGAGGAGGGGGGTAAAAGAAGAGGGCGGGGGGGGAGGGGGGTTAAGAAGAAGGGGGGGGGGTAAGAACTAAAGAAATTGTTAAGAAAGGGGGGGGGGGTGGAGGGGGGTGGGGGGGGGGGGGGGTGGGGTAGGGGTGCGTTAGGAGCGTGGGAGGGGGTAGGTGGGGGGGTGAGGGTGGGGCAGGTGGGGTAAGAAGGTGGGGGGGGGGTGTGGGGGGGGGGTGGTGGGGGGGGGGGGGGGGGGGTGTGGGGGGGGCGTGGGGGGGGGGGGGTGGTGGGGGGTGGGGGTGGGGGGGGGGGGGGGGGGGTGGGGGGTGTGGTGGGGGGGGGGTGTGGGGGTGGGGGGGGGGGGTGGTGGGGGGGTGTGGGGGGGGGGGGAGGGGGTGGGGGGGGGGGGGTGTGTAGAAAAGGGGTAATAAGGAAAAAGATGGGGGTTAGGTTGGGGGGGCCCGGGTTGGGGGGTGCGGGAGTGAGGGGGGTAAGTTGGTGGGTAGGGGAGGGTGGGGGGGGGAGTGGGGGGGGGGTGTAAGGGGGGGGGGTCGGGGGGGGGGGGGGGGGCGGGGGGGGGGGGGGCGTGGGGGGTTGGTAGCGGGGGGTGTTGGGGTGAGGGGGGGAGGGGGTGGGGGGGGGGGCGTCAGTGGTGGGGGGGGTGGGTGGGAGGGGGGGGTAGGGCGGGGGGGGGGTGGGGGGGGGGGGGTGTGGGGGTTGGGTGGGAGGGGGGGGGGGGTGGGGGGGAGGTGCGGGGGGGGGTGGAGTTTGGGGGGGGGGGGGGGGTGGGGGGGGCGGGGGGGGGGGGTTGGGGTGGGGGGGGTGTTGGGGGGGGGTGTGGGGGGGGGGGGGGGGTTGGGGTGGGGGGGGTGGGGTGGGGGGGGTGGGGGGGGGTTAAGAATGGGGTGAGGTTGGGGGGGGGGGGTGGGGGGGGTTGGGGGTGGGGGGGGGGGGGGGGGTGGGGTGGGGGTGTGGGGGGTGGTGGGTGGGGGGGGGGGGGGTATAAGAAATTAAGAATGGTGGGGGTGGGTGGGGGGGTAAGGAAATTGTTTAACAACGAGTGTTTCTGATTTTTTCCAAGCCAATTACAAATTCCTTTGATGTCATTATGCTTGTGAAAATTAGATAAGACAAAAATTATAAAATAAAAACTCATTATAAAATCATTTTTTGAAGAATGGTTTTACAGCGGTATTTCTGATTGTTCCAGGGATTACCAATTCTTTATGCTTGTGAACATGGATATAAATAAAATTAGATAAGACAAAAATTATAAGATGAAAACTCATTATAAAATCATTTTTTTTGTAAGATTGTTTAACGACAAGTGTTTTTGATTTTTTCAATTGGGGCTACAGTAGGATGACAGAGAAAAGATTGGAGTGAGAAAGATGAAAGAGAAAGGGTTGAGAGGAATAGGAAATGAGAGAGGTGGTAAGGTTTGGGGGTGGGTTTCTTTTTTTTTTAGTTTGAGAATGAAATTATTTACAAATTACCCTTAACCTTAAAACTTAGAATCCATGATATATAAGGATATTTTTGTCTACTAAAACCCGGTACACATTGATAAAATGTACCAACTGAAAAACATGTGTACGCACGTTACCAAATCCATGTAGAAAACCATATTTTTTATATAAATGTTATAATAATAACCAAAACATTAAATTAATAAATATATTAAATTAAATATTTTATAAATAATTAAACATAAAAAAATTATTTTTAACTATAAAAATTATAATATTAATTCATTGTGATATTTGGGGTCCTATCTCCACCCCATCCGTACATGGGCATAAATATTTCCTTACTTGATGACTGCAATAGACATACTTGGGCTTTTCTCATGCATAATAAGGGTCAGACTAGGGAACTCCTACAAGCTTTTATCATGAGAATTAAGACTCAATTCAATAAGACTGTCAAAATCATTAGGATAGACAATGGTCCTGAGTTTAACTATTCCAACATTTATGATTCTTACGGGATTGAACATCAAAGGAGCTGTGTTGAAACCCCACAAAAAAATTCTGTGGGAACTAAGAATAACACATATTGAATGTTACTCGTAGTTTAATTTTTCAATCTAATGTTCCTCATGCCTATTGGTCCTATGCCCTATCCCATGCTATATATTTGATTAATAGGTTGCCTTCTCCTATCATTAAGGATAAAAACCCCTTTTGATATTCTGCATAACAATCCACCCACCTATCTAGATCTTAAAGTTTTTGGTTGTTTATGTTTTGCCTTTACTTTGGAAAGCAATAGAAAACAAGCTTGATACTAGAGCTATAAAGGAGGTATAGTTCTAGGATATAAAAAATAGGGAGATAAAAGGATATATTGGGCTCGAAATTCATAGTATAGGAGAAATTTCATTAGTAGAAGAAATGTTCATTTCTATGAGGACATTTTTCCATACAAGAACAA
>NW_025911586.1:0-5000 GCF_018835915.1 Vigna umbellata
TACTAGAGGTTTCTCTACATTTTTTGGATTTGCAGGTGATGAAAGCAAAGGAAATTGGCAACGACAACTTGTGATCCGGTGAGATGGTACGCGAGGAAGATGATGGTGGTCGTGCAAAATGGTCGCGATGTGACAACAGGAACGCTGATGGTCGTGTATGTAGGGATTTTTAGGAGGTTCAAGAGTAAAGACTGTCTGTTTTGTACATTTTTTGTTATTTTCCAAACAAAATCTGATTTTGGGCTTTAATTTGCAATTTGGACCAATAAACTTGTAATTTAAGCTACACAAATAAACGTAAGAATTTTCAAGAATAATTTATGCAATTAAAATCACTTTTTAAGCCCCTTTTATTTCCAAACACAATAAATCCAATAATCACAAATTCTCTTCAAATCAACCATTTAAGCGCAAATATGCCATCAAAAATTTAAATTTTAAAACATAAATACGGACATAAATATGCACTCATCAGTCTATAATTAACATTTACCAATGGATCATATGTGGTTAATAAAGTGCATTTTTTCTATAAAATTATATTTGTGATAATTATAATTATAATTATATATATATATATATATATATATATATATATATTCTTAAATTTAACTATTTTATTATATTAAATTAAATGTGTAATGATTTCTTTAGTAATTTTATAATATTAAAATAAAATATCACACAACTCTTTCTCTCCCATATTCCATGCTTTTTGTTTACTTCCAATTAACAAGTCCAACATTTTATTCAACTTATAAGGAGAATGTTAATTATTTAAGTTTTGGAGAGATCGTATATATTTTAATTTATGAACACCAATGTATTAAGCACTAATAACAATAAATAAGATAAAATTATGTGCTTTTTTCTACTCTTACGAAAATTATTTCTTTCATTGGAAAATCATTATCATTTATATTAATATTATTACTAAAAAAATAAACAACCTGTGCGTAGACTATTTAATAAAACTTTTCCTTTTATTTAGATGCACATATCAAATTAGCTGATGAACAATTAAAATGAGATAATATCCTGGTATATTTGATATATATATATATATATATTTCAATCAATATATATTTTAAAAAGATTTATTCTTAAATAATTGTTTATTTAAACTATTGTTAACAAAAATATTATATCACAATTTAAATTCAATATATAGTTTATATATTTAAACCAAATAAATATTTATTTTATATAATAATAAAGATATATAAGTAGATAACTTTGGCCTATCAAATGTAATTTGATTATTTTTAGAAATTATAACACTTATATTTACAATAAATTAGGATTAATTATATATNCGTCACTTTCCCATGGAGCTCGCATCTTCAGTGTTAAGTCCTCCAGCAGCCACACCGTTTCCCAAGCCTCGTTCCCGAGAAGAGGAACGAAGCCTCCCTCTCGGCAACGCCAAAAGAGAAAACCCTATTTTGGCTTGCGTGAGACCCCTGGTGCTGCCTCAAAGTTGGGTCTCTTTGTGAGAAAAGAATCAAGACGAAGAAGGAGAAAATAAATCTCGCTCCCTTGCGCAATGTCGATCCAACGCGGTGTCGAATAGAGAAGAGGAAGAGGATGAACACCCCCTTTCGCGATGCAGAATTCCCCCAATGCGTTATCTGATACAAGCCCTTAATTTGGTTCAAGGGAAAAAAAAGAAACAAGGGCCGAACCCTTAATTTGGTACAAGCCCACTTGAAATCAAAAAATAAAAAAAATAAAAACTATTTGTGTTGTGGAGGAAGAAGAAAGCTCGTGGAGGAAGACGATGCCTGTTCGCTCAAGGAGGAAGAAAAAGCATTGCTCGCGTAATAAGATTTTTTTGGTAGGTCTGGGAGGCTTTTATGCCTCGGGTGATTAGCAAACGAGGTAGTAAGGCATTTTTATGCCTCGAGTGATTAGGAAACCGAGGTAGTAAACTATTTTTGAAAATGGTAGTCTGACTTGTCAGAAAAGACATGTGCTCTAAGCAAGGTTATATGCTTCAGTTGTTTATTTAACCGATGAAATATACCTCTTACACCTCGGGTCCCCTTGAACCGAGACATATAACTTCGTAATAACTCCGAAAATGTCACTGTGTTTTGATATACTTCGGTTTTTACAAAACCGAAGCGTATATAACGATATAATAATCTCTTTTTTTTACTAGTGTAGATGTTTTGTTTTTTGTTGGGCATCCATAGCTAGAAGAAGATTGTAAAGAAGAGATTTGACATTGATTGATATGAATATAAGAGTGGAATTGGTGACCCAATACTTAGTGAAAGTTTGAGCTTAAAATAGAACAGATAACAATAAAGAGAAACATTTTCAGAGTTCCACCAACTTTTCAAGAATTTGGAACAAGAGGGGCAAGCTTATAAGGAATCCAAACAAAAAGCACCATGCAGACATTCCTTTCTTCATTCAAACCAATATCAATCACCATAGACAAATGAAAATGTAAAGGGTTTTAAGAACTTCAAGTGGCAGCAAACGACGGAAGCAAAGGCAGCGGAGCAGTGGTGGAGCGGCGAGAACGATGGCAGAAGTAGCGCTTAGAGGGAATACTCCTATTGTTCGCGCGAGAAATAGAGCCACCCAACTTGGACAGCGGTTTGCTGGAGACAATGGAGGCGAAGGAGGGGGACGAACTGTGGCAACACGGCGGTGGATGCACGGAGAAGACAACAATGGCCAACCCGCGAGATTAATCGAAACAGAGACCGCGTTGTGCGACAGAAATGGAGAACTTTGCGTTTGCTGATGGAGGTTCGCATTGCAGCAGTTCGCATTTGGTGGTTGCTTTGGTCGAAGAGAAAGAAGGGGGCTCTGGTCGAAGAGAAAGAACTGTAAACCCTTTTTTACGATTCTATAAAATAAACCAAAGGGATATTATGTCGGTTTCACGAATAACCGAGGCAGTACGCAAGCTACTAAAGCGGTTCAATAGAAACCCAATGCCTACACATGTCAAAAAAAAATTAAAAATAAACCTATATGCTTCGGTTGGCATCCAAACCGAGGTAGTAGCACATTTTGGCACCGGTTCTTAGAAAATCGAAGCAGTCTATGCGGACAGAACGCATTGACGCAAACATTTGTCAAATGAAAAGCCTGAATACACAAACTTTTATGCTTCGGTTGACTTCCAAACCGAGGTAGTAGTTGGTTTAGACACCAATTCTATGAAGAACCGAAGCGATATGCCTTTCACAAAAAGGTAGCCAGTCTGACTTGTAGAGGGTAGTTGAGTTGTAGAGAGTTTTATTCCTCGGGTGATTGAGATAACCGAGGTAGTATCACGTATAGGCATTGGTTCCCTTATAACCGAAGCATATAAGTTCCTGTTAATTACATAAACGCCACTTCATTTTAATATGCCTCGGGTTTTCCAAAACCCAAGCGTACTGGGCGCGTTAAAAAGTTGTTTTTTACTAATGATTGGGCTTGAACTCTGAATAGTTTGTTGATAAGATATTTTCTGTTGATATACTTTCAAATTAAATCATTTATCTTTAAAAATATCAACAAAATTATCTATTTCATTAATGTCCTTCTTAAATTTCCAAAATTACAGAAAAGCCCTTGAAAGTTTCCCTAATTACAGTTTAACCCCTCTTCTTTCTTTTCCACAATTGCATTTTAATCCCTTAGTTGACCAGACTTGACCTAACCTTGACCAGAGTTGACCCTTTGACCATATTCATTATCTAATGGAAGCCTGCCACGTGGAAGCCCCTTTTCCACCCCAAAATTAGGGTTCTGCACTTTGGGAAAGGGCTTGCTACGCCTACGCCGTGAGAAGAAGGAGAACACTACGCGTTGTTTTGCTCTTCTCCCTTGCGGCTGCACATGGTGATTTTTTGGGTTTTTGGTTTGGCTTTGTAGGTCTGAAAGTTATGGTGGGAGCGGTGGTTTAACGGCACGCACTAGTGGAGGCATGGACACGACGCGATTAGGATTTGCTTTGTGTCGAGCCGCAATGGTGGTTTAGGCGAGTGTGAACGAAGCTCGCGTGAGGATGACGATGAACGTGGTGCGCGACGAAGAGGTTGGAGGTGTGCCGTGATTTGTTCCCAGTGAGGTAGGGTTGGACGAAGATGAAGATGGTGAGCGAGAAGCGTGAATGAGAAGGCCATGGTTGATGCGTGTTGATGTTCGACGCTGGCTCGAGGTGACTATGGAGACGCTACTCTTACGAGTCGTCAAGGAGATGGTCTGGTGAGGTTGATCGGTTTCACGATGGCGAGGCGTGATGAGGAGTTCTCACGGTTCTGTTTCACGACTGGATACTAGAGGTTTCTCTACATTTTTTGGATTTGCAGGTGATGAAAGCAAAGGAAATTGGCAACGACAACTTGTGATCCGGTGAGATGGTACGCGAGGAAGATGATGGTGGTCGTGCAAAATGGTCGCGATGTGACAACAGGAACGCTGATGGTCGTGTATGTAGGGATTTTTAGGAGGTTCAAGAGTAAAGACTGTCTGTTTTGTACATTTTTTGTTATTTTCCAAACAAAATCTGATTTTGGGCTTTAATTTGCAATTTGGACCAATAAACTTGTAATTTAAGCTACACAAATAAACGTAAGAATTTTCAAGAATAATTTATGCAATTAAAATCACTTTTTAAGCCCCTTTTATTTCCAAACACAATAAATCCAATAATCACAAATTCTCTTCAAATCAACCATTTAAGCGCAAATATGCCATCAAAAATTTAAATTTTAAAACATAAATACGGACATAAATATGCACTCATCAGTCTATAATTAACATTTACCAATGGATCATATGTGGTTAATAAAGTGCATTTTTTCTATAAAATTATATTTGTGATAATTATAATTATAATTATATATATATATATATATATATATATATATTCTTAAATTTAACTATTTTATTATATTAAATTAAATGTGTAATGATTTCTTTAGTAATTTTATAATATTAAAATAAAATATCACACAACTCTTTCTCTCCCATATTCCATGCTTTTT
>NW_025911586.1:15000-20700 GCF_018835915.1 Vigna umbellata
CGCTCCAGATGCAGATCCGCCGCTCCAGATGCAGATCCGCCACTCCAGATGCAGATCCGTCGTTCCAGATGCAGATCCGCCGCTCCAGATGCAGATCCGCCGCTCCAGATCCGCCGTTGCTGCTTCCGCACTGCTGCCTCCGCCGTTCCAGGTCGGCGAGATCCACCGCTCCAGATCGGAGCCTTCCGTCGTCTCCGCCGCAGCGCTTGTCGTCAAACTCCTCACCGCCAGTCGCTGCTACCCTCTAACCCCTTCGAATGTCGCCGCCGCCCTAGACAGCAGCGTTTGCAGCCGCGAGTCGCCGTCAAACTTCTCATTAGTTTTAGTTGTTTCTTATCAAACTCTGTTCAATCAATGGTTTAACATTATTGTAATATTGTGTCTTCCTTCTTGTTTGATTCATGTATGATTTTCTTTTGATTGTTTTAGATTGTTCAATCAATGGTTTAACATTGTTTTAACATTGTGTGTTGTTTCTTGTTTGATTTGTGTATGGTTTTCTTTCTGAGTGTTTTAGATTCTTTAGCTGGAAAGTTCTGTTTGGCATGATGAATTGAGTTCTAAATCTGAAGAAATAAAAAAAAAACACGTCACGCTACTGCCTCGGTTCTTAGAGAACCGAGGCATATTTCTATCTCGTTTTATTTCGGTCCATAACCGAGTCATAAAGTTTGGCTTTTTTACCTTGCTCACATATGCCTCGGTTGTAAAACCGAGGCCTATAACCAAATCTAACCGGTGCCTTTTCTCATTATCCTACTAGTGTGTCAATGACATTTAACAGAATGCATGTCAATTTTTTTAAAACGTGTAAGAACATAATGAAAAATGGCAATTGGTTTGAAATTTGTTCTATTGAACCATTTGGGAACGTTTTCTCTCCTTCCCGCTAATTGTTTTGGGGTTTATGGTTGGTTATGCAAGTTTTTTTCTCTACCAATGGTTGTAACGTTTTCTGTCTCGATGGTTGTTTTGGTTTAAGGGTTTGGCAATATTGTGGTTGTTCATTGGATTTTCGATTTAGGGTTTAACGTTTCATTTAGGTTGGTGGGTAGTACGGTGGGTTGAGGGCATTGCGTTTAGGGTTTGATAGCAGCGAAAAAGGGATTCTAGGTGTTGGTGTTGCGTGTAGGGAGAACATTTGTTGATGAGAAATTTATGCAACCTGGTAAAAACCCAAGTCCTATGCTTGTATTGCCTCCTATGTGAACCTAATTTGTGGATGCTCTAATTCATGCCTTTTTTGTGTTCTCTATCTTATTGATTTTGTATATCTTTTTCATGTTTCAATTTGGGTGGATGCCCATAACGACAATGAGTTACGTCGAAGAGAAAGCGACCCAAGCAAAATATGTTTTCATGGAAGGGAAGAGTCCAACGGGATATGTTGTGAAGATGGTTGCGGATTTGAAGGATGGAGATGACGGTGATGGGTGAGCGGCCGTGCATTTTCCGATAGAGATGATGGTGGAGGGAATGAAGGTCGCGACCCATGTGGTTGAAGGGGCGGCGGGGTATGTAGAGCATCAAGTTAAATTTATTTCCTTTCGTTAGCAGATGTTGTGCCTTATTCAGCTCACATCTCATGCTATGTTGATATTTAGGGATGGGTCATGTAAACATTGCTGATAATTCATTTCAAGTTATTTAACTATTCAATAGTGTATAAAAAAAAACGTGACCCACACTATGAATGTACTGTACTTATTTTAACCTTAAAATCCTTTAAATAAATGCAATTAGGACCTTGGATCAAGTACAAATAATAAAAACTAAAAATAAAGTATAGCTGCCTCAAAATAAAAAAAAAATACTTAATCTATCTTTATCTTATATCAACAAAATAAAATAATAATGCACCTAAATAAATGGAAAATCAAAACTACCTATCCCTATTTTATCTCTATCAAAATCAAATTAAATATTATCAGACCCAAACTAATAAAATAAGATTCAAACAAAATTATTAATAAACTCCTAAAATTTAAATTTATTCCAACAAATAGAACATAATAAGAAATGTACCTTAAGACAGATTTTGAATACAACAATATAGAAACTTAAGGTGTGATGCCACAAACATTATTGGTAATATATATTGTCTTTGAAATGTAACAAACTTCAAATTCTCCGTTAGATCTTAATGCAAGGAGCTAGGAAAGAGACAAAGGATTAAGTCATTGATGTAGACAAGCTCAAGAAAATGAAACCAGAGAAAGTTTCTCCTTGGACTATGAAAGGGTTGATTATTTTGATAAGGAGGTTTGGGTTGTCTATCACCTCCGATGCACCGAATGAAGATGAGAATGACAAATATTAATAGATAGTGGGAAGCAAAGGTGGTTACATACAAAATTTTGGGGAACATAGCCAAGCTAGGACATAAGTAACATTATGAGCTTTTCAAAACTCTAAGTTTTTTTTTCTCTGATTGAGTTTCGCTAGAATTGCTTCTTGTTCTCATTTCACACCCTCAAATAATTCAGTTATATTGAGAAGGATGATCTCTTGTGATTCATGAAGAAATAGGAAGTGGAAAATGTGTTTCCACTTATTAAAAATAGGAAGCCTTATAACTGAATTCAAGAGGGGGTGAATTGGATTTAACCCTTTTTGAAAATCTTTTTAAAATCTTTAAAGAGTTCTTAAAACTTGAAATCAATATCCATAGATTTCATGAATCAACTAAGTAAAGAAAATGTAAAAGAAAGATCAAAGGACAACAAGATTTATACTGGTTCAGCTTACATTAGTGAAAAACAACGTATTACGTCGGTTATTTTTGGCTTTTAACGACGAATTAGAGACTGACGTCATAGCAGGTGACATAACTTTTACGTCGAATATCACGAGGTGATGTTAATAGGACAATTTCACGTCGATTATATCGAGATTTGACGTAAACCTAACGTCATTATTGTGCAACGACGTGAGGTTATGTCAGTTAGTAAAGAAATTGACGTTCAATATTTGAATAAATATTTATATTTATAGTAAGATTTGTCATCTTATGTACGAGGAAATTGACGTAAACTTAACGTCGATGAGGAAGATAATGGACGTAATGTTCACGTCGAAGTTCAAAGAAGATGTCAATTTTTGAGTAATATTTGAATAAATATTTATATTTAAAGGAATATTTGACGTCAAGTATAAAGGGATGGACGTAAGGTTAACATCGAAATTGTTTATATGGGACATTACTGTCGATGTTTGAACGTCAAATGGTGTGTACTTCGACGTTACCTTCAGTGTTTTTTTTTGGATTTGATTCGGTTTAGCTCATTCAACCAAACCTGAAATACAGAAACCAGTTTTCCAATTCATATATATTCACAGAATTAATTAATTTAAACCATGCTATCATCAATTCATCAATTCCAATTAAATAGTAAAACTAAAAGACGCTAATGCTATCATCAAAACTTTAAAGAACCTAGTTTTTCATTCATCTATTCACAGTATTCATCTATTCACAATAATCTACTAACAGTTTAAAAGTTGCACAAGTAAACAAATGCTACTATCATGAAAGGAAAAACCTAAAGCTATAGCTATTTAAAATGTTTATTCAAATATCGCGCCCAATCCTCTCTTATCGTCATTATTACTGAAGTGGACAATGGAGAGGTAGTGTTGAACTGCTACAAAATCAAGGAAACTTTAGTATTATATTCATTTTATTGTCAAAAGTTTATTGATATTTGTAAGATTTTCAAATGTAAATTTTTACCACAGTCCATTCCCCTCTGATTTATGCTCGGATGATTGCCTTCATCCATGACATGATGTAGTAACCACATGCACAAGAATCATTCTGCTTATTACACTAAACATGTGAAAGAACTTAGTCAAATGTAATGGTTTAAATTTGACTACGAAAATTAAAGGTTAAAGATCATCGAATTCCAACCTTAGGATATATAATTTCAAGTTGTTGTCCTCTGGTCCTAGTCACCACTCTAAACAAATTTGAAACATTTGAAACATTAGAAACATAAATTAATATATTAATATCATAATGAATTGATAAGAATGAATGTAATACTTATGTTTGTATCAAGGACTTCAACTCCGCTTTAATCTTCCTATGAAGAGAACAAAACCATACAACTTGTGCTTTTTTTGGAATGATCACCATGAGTTGCCAATGGCCCCTGTCATGTACCAACAACTAGTGAGTTAGTTTATTGATTAAAATTTGATAAAAGTTGACAATATTGGGAAACATATACACATCAATGTATGGTGCGATATATATCTCTCTGTTAGACTCAGTCATCCATGTTTNGGCATGATGAATTGAGTTCTAAATCTGAAGAAATAAAAAAAAAACACGTCACGCTACTGCCTCGGTTCTTAGAGAACCGAGGCATATTTCTATCTCGTTTTATTTCGGTCCATAACCGAGTCATAAAGTTTGGCTTTTTTACCTTGCTCACATATGCCTCGGTTGTAAAACCGAGGCCTATAACCAAATCTAACCGGTGCCTTTTCTCATTATCCTACTAGTGTGTCAATGACATTTAACAGAATGCATGTCAATTTTTTTAAAACGTGTAAGAACATAATGAAAAATGGCAATTGGTTTGAAATTTGTTCTATTGAACCATTTGGGAACGTTTTCTCTCCTTCCCGCTAATTGTTTTGGGGTTTATGGTTGGTTATGCAAGTTTTTTTCTATACCAATGGTTGTAACGTTTTCTGTCTCGATGGTTGTTTTGGTTTAAGGGTTTGGCAATATTGTGGTTGTTCATTGGATTTTCGATTTAGGGTTTAAAGTTTCATTTAGGTTGGTGGGTAGTACGGTGGGTTGAGGGCATTGCGTTTAGGGTTTGATAGCAGCGAAAAAGGGATTCTAGGTGTTGGTGTTGCGTATAGGGAGAACATTTGTTGATGAGAAATTTATGCAACCTGGTAAAAACCCAAGTCCTATGCTTGTATTGCCTCCTATGTGAACCTAATTTGTGGATGCTCTAATTCATGCCTTTTTTGTGTTCTCTATCTTATTGATTTTGTATATCTTTTTCATGTTTCAATTTGGGTGGATGCCCATAACGACAATGAGTTACGTCGAAGAGAAAGCGACCCAAGCAAAATATGTTTTCATGGAAGGGAAGAGTCCAACGGGATATGTTGTGAAGATGGTTGCGGATTTGAAGGATGGAGATGACGGTGATGGGTGAGCGGCCGTGCATTTTCCGATAGAGATGATGGTGGAGGGAATGAAGGTCGCGACCCATGTGGTTGAAGGGGCGGCGGGGTATGTAGAGCATCAAGTTAAATTTATTTCCTTTCGTTAACAGATGTTGTGCCTTATTCAGCTCACATCTCATGCTATGTTGATATTTAGGGATGGGTCATGTAAACATTGCTGATAATTCATTTCAAGTTATTTAACTATTCAATAGTGTATAAAAAAAAACGTGACCCACACTATGAATGTAATGTACTTATTTTAACCTTAAAATCCTTTAAATAAATGCAATTAGGACCTTGGATCAAGTACAAATAATAAAAACTAAAAATAAAGTATAGCTGCCTCAAAATAAAAAAAAAATACTTAATCTATCTTTATCTTATATCAACAAAATAAAATAATAATGCACCTAAATAAATGGAAAATCAAAACTACCTATCCCTATTTTATCTCTATCAAAATCAAATTAAATATTATCAGACCCAAACTAATAAAATAAG
>NW_025911589.1:0-16328 GCF_018835915.1 Vigna umbellata
GCATGGAAAAAGTGAATCGTGCTCCCTTCCATACACAGTTGTGCGAGATTCACCCGGACTGCCTCTCGTGTCTCTTGTACGTTAAAATAAACTTCAGCTCTTGCTATCCACCCCGCTGGGTCTTCTCCATAGAATGGTGGTAATTCTATCTTCTTCATCGATTGCCGAAATTCGGCTAAATCGTCCCCCTCGAGTTGTCTCATACTTTTCGTTCTCTGCGTATTCACCGATCCTGACCCCAACTCTTCGTTTTCCCCCTCATTTATATTAGTGAACTTCGAAATTAAGTGAAGGAGCTTTGATTGATTCTCAGCGGCTTCTCGGCGTAAGGTTACGATCTGTTCTGCTGAATCCTTACGCAGCTTCTCCAAGTTGGTTTGACTTTGCATCTATTGTGCTACAAGCTCCTCTACTACCGCTTTGAGTTTAGCGACCTCACCCACAACAAGATCTGCCTCATTCTCCTCACCCGCTGGCTCTCCTTGGACATTGTTTTTTCTTGGTGGCATGATCTCCGATCGGGAAATATTGATCTGGCAGGTCGGACCAATTAATAGAAATCAGTGTTTAGGAATAAATGGAACAATCGAGAATATGAAGTGTGAAAAGTAGAATGGTGAAAATTCACTGTTATTATAAAACAGAAAACTCAGAAGGTTCAAGACCCTCTGCCCAGAGCCTCGCTCCTGAGAAGAATCGTAATAATTCTTCTCCTCCCACTCCACCGAAAAACCCAAAGCGTGTCCCCCCTCACAGCCTACACCTCATAATATATAACAAACCATTTTCTCTCTCTTCGAACTAACACAATTCCCTCACAAAGCCACGTCACCCTTTTCTCTCCTCTTATAAACTCTGCCCGACCTATTTTTATAAACTCTTGGGTACGTATCAGATACATAAATAACATTTTTTGTCCGAGCAATTTCCATCCCCATAAAATATTTGAGCCGACCCAAGTTCTTCACTTCAAATTCCTTGGCC
Organism: Vigna umbellata; assembly: GCF_018835915.1. Next base: position 985 of record NW_025911589.1, read on the forward strand.
AAAAGCTCCTTCAGATGCTTGATTTGATCATATCGTTTCCTGTGATAACTACATCAACATAAACAATACCTTCCTTTCCATGGAGTGTTTGAACCTGTCTTCCTTGACATCTTAAGTCAATCCATTGAACCATGCTCTCGGTGATTGCTTAAGGCCTATAGAGATTTTCTGAGCTTGCGCACCATGGTTGAGGTTTTGGATGATTCAAGTCCTAGGGTAATTTTGCAAAAAGACTACTAGTTCACTGTTTAGGAAGACATTTTTGATGTCTAGTTGATAAAGTGGCCAATATAAATTTAGTTAAAGAGAGTATGACCCAAATTGAATTGAGTTTGGCCACTTATGCAAAGTCTCTTCGTAGTCCACTCCATATGATTGGGTAAACCCTTTTGCCACAATCGGGCTTTGTACCAGTTTATACTACCATTAGCGTTGTATTTGATGGAGAATATCCACTTGCATCCAATTGGTTTCTTCCCTTCTGGTAGAGTGATTTACCATGTGCCACTTTAGACATCTGTTGCGGTTACCCATTCTAGTTGTTGGAGTGCCACTTAAACATTCCTTGGGATATGTGTGCTGTCAAGAGATGCCACAAAAGACCTATACCTCGTGACAATTTTCTGTAGAACGCATTTCTCAATCGGGATTGTCAACGTCATGATTAAGTTCAGGATTAGAAACAATATTACCTAAGGAAAACTCATATTTTGAAGCTTGGTTGGATTCATTACTTTGCCTTGGAAGTTGTGCTACACTCTTCTCCCTTCCTTCTCTTCTTGAAGTATGTTGTCCAGTTGTCTTCTCATGTAGCTGGGACCATGATTTTGCTGAGATGCAATCCTCTCTCTAGCTTCAGTTGGTTTAGTTTCTAGTGCAAGTAATGTAGTTTTTAGTTGGCTTTGCTACAAGTGCAGTCTCAGTTGCCTTTGCATTTGCTACTGTAGTTTCCTCTCTGCAGATGCCGTCTTGGCTAGCTCTGCATTTGCTATTGCAGGTGCACTCTTAATTAGCTCTGCATTATTAGGCCAATTCGGCTAGGTCAAATCCCAAAAGTTGGGATTCTACTACTTTACTTGGACAACTCTTCTCCCTCTGAATGCCAACATATGGGTAATAAGGCCGATTTCTATAAAACATGACATCCATGGTGTGGTAAAATTTCTTGGTTTGATGTGAATAGCAGTTGTATCCCTTTTGGTGGGGGGACTAGCTGAGGAATATGCCACTTTCAGCACCTTAGCGGTGCTTTAAAATTGTGTTTCCACTATAGTATGAAACAATTTAAATATTCTACCAACTTTTGATTTATCCTTCACTAGGAAAACCCAAATGACATGTTTGTGATCCTCAATGAGGGTGACAAACCATCTTTGATCTAGTGACATTATTTGCCTGGGATGGACCCATATATCCCTATGAATAAGGGATAAAGGTTGAGACAGTTTATAGTATTGAGGTGGGTATGTCTGAACAATTGCATTATTTCACCTTGAAACAACTCCTGATTTTTAATGAATAATGTTGAAAACATTCTTTTCAAGTATGTAAAGTTTGGGTGGCCTTGTCGATAATGCCACAATATGGCACAACTTTTACTATTTGGAGGTACTGTTGCACAATAGTTGGTATTGGGTTCAACTTCTAATGCTTTAGCTTGGAGGAGGTAAAGTCCAATGTAAAACCCCGCAATTGAGTGTCACATTACCCGTACAATGCCATTCATATCCCTTGTCTAATGAATCATAGCCCTACAGACATGTCTACTGCATTATAGCCCATCTATAGGAAATTTAACATACACATTTAATCCATTCCTCTAATTAACATTTAAAAGAGGTTTTACAAAACATGATTTGTTACAAAAATTTTAGCTACACTACAAAGGCCTCTTGCTTTCGCTATTGCCAACCATCCTTAGCACCTGTTGTATTCTCTGCTCGCATTTTCCAACACAGTTATTGCAACAAAGATCACAAACATGAAGCAAAAAGGGTAAGTTAACTAAAAGAAAAACGAATGTACATACATGTATATCACATCAAAAATTTCAAATACATTGTTCGACACATGAGCTAACATATCACCATGCATATAAGTTACGACTCATAACCTTTGTCTACTCTCTAACACCACATTTCAAAGCATAGTGTCAAGCTGGAAAGGATCATACCTCCTTTTAGCTCAAAACTACCTTAACAAGGTATCGTTTGATGCATGCCATTCATTGTCTTATGGCCATTTTCACTCGTAAGCACTTCAAAAAGCTTAGGCCATTTGCCCCACTCTATACATCTCTTCAAAGGGTCTCCATAATCACAAAAGGAGGTGCTTCAAGCAATCCCAAAACGCAACAAAAACATGAGACGAAGGAAACTAACAAGGTGGACAAAGCCGGTTCCCTGTTGTTGCCATTGTTGGGCCTTTAACGGATGTAGTATGTCCAATTGTTGCCAATGTTTACTGAGTGTATTAAACTACTCAGTGACTGAGAAATCACCTTGTCGCATTTCATGAAGTATGCTTTCTTAGATATATCATGTTTTATGTTAATTAGGGAAACATAAACTTTTGCTATTGTTTGATATTGGTAGATATTGTTGATATTGTTTTTTAACAATATTTTCTATTTACCATATATATGTTTGGTTGCCATATATACTTGTATCATTCTTCATTATAAATATATTACCCTATGTGTGTTTTAGACACAATGGAGATTAATCCTGTTGTAATTAGAGAAGATATCTTTAGAATCTTCCTAATTAGAGAAAATAGATGTATAATCTTCTATTTTATTTTGTTACCCTAGTTTCCCTATTTCCCTTTTTTAGGAGAATTAGATTGTTAGAAATAGAGGATATGAGAATGTATTTTTTATGATTTAGAATAATAAAAATCAATCCTATTTTCTACTTGGTGTCAGAGCTCCCAATCTTGGAGCTCCACAATGCCGAAAGTCGCTTCGGGAGAGAAGCCGCCACGCGTCCCCATGCGCCCACCTCCGGTGAGACCCACTCGCCGCTACCACCACAGACAGAGTCGTCGGAGCCTCTTGAGTCTGTTCCTAGGGTCGATGACGACCCGTTTGGCCTATATTTGAGTAGATATGAGTTTTAAGTTTTACTCCTTTTTTCGGTGTGACCCACATGCCGTTGTCCTCTCGGAAAAGGTCACCGGAGCCTCTTGGTTGCGTTCTATGGAATGTCTGAAGTAAAAGTTATTCCTTTAGGTCCTAATGACCTACCAAATATAGGGGGTACCTGTCGGTTGGATGGTCATAATTTCTTACAATGGAGCCAATTTATTCGAAGGATTCTCAAGGGTTGTTCAAGACTTGATCACATAGATAGAGGAGGACCAGGACCAGACAACAGTCATTTTTCTATTTGGGACAATGAAGACTCACTAATTATGACTTGGATGTGGCAATCCATGATTCCTAAGATAAGTAGAAATTATATGTTTCATTCTTCTGCAAAAAAATATGGGATGATTTACAAAGTGCTTTTTCATTAAAACCACCACTAGATCTTGATATGAAAGCTTATAAGGAGGAACTCGAGCGCTTGAAAGCAATGGTTGAATCAATGAGTAAGCCCTCTAGATCATGTACTCTGTCCATAAAAGGTAAGATTTGTCTCAATACTGTTGGTCATGTGTCTCAAGGTATTTGGATCCTTGATTCGGGTGCAACTGATCATATGACACCTTTTAGTGTGTCCTTCGACTAATTGTAAAAGAAATAAAGAACAACTTATTACAGTTGCGAATGGTCAAGGTATACATATATGCGGCTCTGGGAATATAATTTTGGACTCATCTATTGTATTGAAGGATGTTTTACACGTTCCTCAATTAGCTAATAGTCTTATCTCTGTGCAAAAACTCAGGATTTAAATTGTTCAGTAACATTTTTTCCAACTTATTGTGTTTTTGAGGACCTTGCCACGGGGAAGACGATTTTAATTGCTAAGGAGCAGAGTGAGTTGTATTTTTTAAAGTTTGATGACCAAAGATACACAAAAATCATGAGTCAACAAGCTACATCTGAGACGTGGGCAAATTCCCAAATATGGTTACGTCATCAAAGCCTTGGGCATCCTTCATTTAGTCTTATCAAGTCCTTGTTTCCCCATTTGTTTACTAAAGAGTCGGTTAAGTCTTTTATTTGTGATATTTGTCAATTGTCAAAACACTATCGTGCATCTTATCCTGTAGTGATAAAAAGAGTATGTCTCCATTTGATTTAATTCATTCTGATGTTTGGGGTCGTGTCATGGATTCTATTTTTGAAGCCAAATGGTTCGTTATCTTTATTTGCGATTGTACTCGTGTCACGTGGACATACCTCATGAAAAATATATCCGAAGTTTTTCAAATTTTTGTCAATTTTTTCCGTCTTTTCCAAAATCAAGTTGGAAAAAATATCAAAAGAATCAGGTCTGATAATGGTACTGAATATGTGAATCATGAATTTCTCAATTTTTTGTCTCATAATGGTATTGTTCATGAACTAATGTGTGTTAGCACCCCTCAACAAAATGGGGTTGCAGAAAGAAAGAATCGTCATCTTCTTTTTCAAATGTCTGTTCCAAATAATTACTAGGGAGAAGGTGTGTTAACTGCCACCTATCTCATCAACAGGTTACCCACTTGTATCTTAAATGACATTAGTTCTATTGTCTTTTGTTCCTACTTCTCCCCTAATAACAAGTCTACCTAGTCGAGTCTTTGGATGTGTTGTTTATGTTCACTCTCATCATCCTAACCGTGGTAAATTAGATCCCAAAGCTCTTAAATGTGTCTTTATTGGGTGTCCTTCTGATTAAAAAGGGTACAAATGTTATCATCCTCAGAGTCGTCGCATCTTTATCACCATGGATGTCACCTTTCATGAAACACAAACCTTTTATGTCAGTCCACCACTTCAGGGGAGAAAGCACTTGAAGTGGATGAACTCTCCTTCTTGTCATTACCATGTTTGTCTTTGTAGGATGTCCAAGACCTGAGCAATGAAGCTACCATAGTCCACAATGAGAAAGAAGAGGAAGAAGACAAATTTTTTGGCAAAACATATGAAAGAAGAAAACAACCCACTTTGACTCTCGAGTAAGAAAAATTGTCTAATCCGGAGATGAGGATCCTTGAAGATATCAATGAGGAGGAGGTAAGTATTACTGAGGATTTACCCAATGCATTGAGAAAGGAAAGAAGAAGATCATGTGCTAAATATCCTATTTCTTAGTATGTTTGCACTAACAATCTCTCTGATACGCACAAAAGTTTTATTTTTATTGCTTCCATTGATGCCACAAAAATTCCTACCTCAATCCAGGAGGCCATGAAACTTGAACATTGGAATCAAGCCATGAAAGAAGAGATGAATGCATTAGAAAGAAATTCAACTTGGAAGATTGTTGATAAGTCAAGAGACAAGAAGGCAGCAGGGTGTAGATGGATATTCATAGTGAAACATAAGGCAGATGGGACAATAGAAAGATATAAAGCTAGATTGGTGGCAAAAGGATATACCCAAACGTATGGGATTGACTATGAGGAGACATTTGCCCCAGTGGCAAATATGAATACAGTTCGAGTTATTCTCGCTTTGGCTGCTCATTTTGGATGGGACTTACACCAGCTAGATGTGAAGAATGCCTTTCTTCATGGAAATCTAGAAGAGGAAGTGTACATGGAGATTCCCCCAAGCTTTGAAGTGAAAAATGAAAGAAACAAGGTATGCCTCTTGAAGAAAGCATTGTATGGGCTTAAGCAATCCCCTGGAGCATGGTTTGGAAGATTTACAAAAGCAATGGTGTCCTTGGGATACAGACAAAGCCAAGGAGATCACACTCTATTCATATAGCACTCTTCTACAGGTAAACTCACTCTATTGCTTGTCTATGTAGATCATATGATTATTGTAGGAGATGATGAAATAGAAAAATTGGCATTAAAAGATAAATTCGCAGCTTAATTTGAAATGAAAGACCTAGGAAAACTCAAATATTTTCTTGGAATAGAGGTTTCCTACTCCAAGAACGGAATTTTCATCTCCCAAAGGAAATATATACTTGATCTCCTCAAAGAAACATGAAAATTGGGATGTAGAACCTCAACAGTTCCTATAGAACAGAATCACAGAATTGGAAGTGAAGAAAGTGCTCCTGTAGAGAAGGCCCAATATCAGAGATTGGTAGGAAAATTGATTTATCTATCACACACAAGACTAGACACTGCTTATGCAGTTAGTGTAGTGAACCAATTTATGCATGATCCAAGAGAGAGAGACATGCAAGCAGTTGACAAAATTCTCCAATACTTTAAGCCAAGTCCAGGAAAGGGGCTATTATTAAGGGAAGACACATGGACTATGAAGATATATACTGATGCTGACTATGCAGGTTCTATTATTGACAGAGAATCTACTTCTGGGTATTGTGTGTTTCTTGGAGATAGTCTAGTAACATATTTTCTACTAATCCTATACTTAGTTTTACTATATTCAATTAATCTCAAATAATGCAGACATATTGTCCACATTTGAGTAGGTTTATTTCACTACATCCCACATCTCCTTGGCAGGGCCATAGTACATGAAATTTTCCCCAATTTCACTGGTCATGATGTCAAGCAACCGTAACATGACCAAACTGTTTTCTAGTTGTCATTTGTTGAGGTTGGGGTCATCCTTTTCTGGACACTTGGAGTCTCCCTATAAATGCTCTACCTAAATAAGGAATTAAAACTGATCTTATTTACAATGAATTTTATTATCAGCTGTACAAATCAGAATTGAATTATTCTGATTGATATGTGCTGATCTCCAACAGATTCTGATTGATATGCGCTGATCTCCAATAGCATTCACATTTTCTCTCTTTCTGGGATTTGATGATTGGGGCTCTTGTAATTCGCCCACTAGATGCTTTTCCACAAAAAGCACGTGTCACACTTTTAAGATGTTCCACTTAAATGCTTTGTCAATATTTTTACTTGTAGCTTTAACACTGCAGTTGAAGATGCCATTGATGTGCTAGCAGTTGAGTTTGCTATTTTTTATGTGGAATCTCTTTATTTTCGGTGTTTTGATAGGAGAAAGATGCCATAGTTGTTTTTGCTGGATAGAATACAAAAACGACCCAAAATCTAGAAAAAGAAACACAGACATAGGAAAAAACAAAAAGAGGATAGGACAGAAAAAAAATTAAAAAGAGGGATAAAAGGGAAAATAAGTAAATAAAAAGTAACAAAACAGAGAAATTAATCATAACAAATGCGTGAACAAAAAAAAGGGAAAGAGAGTAAAAAAACAAAGAATGGGTTTGATAGGATACTGGGTGATAGGATAGAGGGCACGGGAGCCAAACGGTAGAAGGCACAGGAGCCGAATGGTAGGAGGCAAAGGGAAGCAAGCCGAACGGTGGAAGGCGGTGAAGAGCTGGAGCCGAACGGTAGGAGGCAGGGGAAGCAAGCCGAACGGTGGAAGGTGGGTAAGAGTTGGAGCCGAACGGAAGGCGGTGAAGAGCTAGAGCCGATCGGTTGAAGAGTGACTATCCTAACTGGGACAACAGTTAGGATGGGCGGGAAATAATTATAGGAAATAAGGCCATATCCTAGGGAAATATTCGATATAAGTTGATTATAGTAAATAGAGCTATATACTAGAAAAATATTCAGTATAAGTTATTTATAGTAAATAGAGCTATATCCTAGGGAAATATTCAGTACAAGTTAATTATAGTAAATAGAATTATATCCTAGAAAAATATTCAGTATAAAATAGTAAATAAAATTATATTCTAGAGAAATAAAATATTCAGTATAAGTTAATTATAGTAAATAGAATTATATTCTAGGGAAATATTTAATATAAATAAAGCTAGATGCTATTGTTTAGGGCATGTTTTTTATTATTGAGTTTTGTTGACGGACGGTTATGCTCCTGTGAGGGCGGTTATGCTCCTGTGAGGGCGGTTATGCTTCCAATTACCCTCATTTACTTTTGTTTATTCAGATATTACCATCAATAAAAGAAATTCGTTCCTTCATTATCATTCAGTCATTGTTTTTTCTTTCTACTGTGATCGTGTTTAATTACGTGTCCTACTCGGGTACGTAATAGGGTTTATCTTTTTGTTTAATAAATTTTCATATGATGACAAATGATTGTCGTTTGGGGTGTCAGCGTAATGATGCTTAACGTGAGTTTTATAAAAAAACAGAGAAAAGAATATGGAAAATAAAGAAAATAAGAAACCTGAAAGAAAAAATGAAGTGTTGCCTAATGGTCAATTAGTTGGAAAAGAACTTGGTTGCTGGAGAATAAAATAGTGTGCAGATGGGAGTGAAGGTTTGGGTATAGAAGAAAGAATTGGCTTGCACGAGAGAAAATAGTTTTAGAAACTTACCTAAATAAGTATGTTAATTTTTGAAATTACCATAACAAAATAAGGGTATTTTGGAGATTCTGCGACTGCTCTGCCCACCAATCAACAATCTGTGTAATGGCACACAACTGCTTGTCACGATTGATTATTTTGCTCAACGGTTCTTTGCATTTTCTAAAGCTGATAGACTTTATATTAACGCCTAACTTCATCGTAAAGTCCTTTATCTTTTCTCAATGTTGTCATATCATGCTAAACCAATTTTTCTGCAATGCTAAAGGGAGAGAGAAAAGGGGTATATAAGTAGGGAACCCAAATGAAAATGGGTTTGGGGGGTGGGGGTCTTTCGAAGTTTTTGATGGTGATTTTGAGTAGATGCTGGCTCTTCTCATCATCCAGGGGTTTGTTTTTACTTGCTTAGTGGCTATTCCATATTTGGAAGGAGTTTAATTCTATCTGGATTCAGTCACTGTTTTTTGATTTCTCTAATTCCATTACATAGGGTAATTTTCTTCTGATTTACACATGCTTCTACCAATTTAACTATCAACTTTTGTCTCAAAGCAACTTCTTCATTATTATTTTGTCAAGAATGATCTTCATAACAATTAATAAATCTTTTGAGCCATACTTGAAATTGTGCCGACCTTTCAAATACTTTTGGCCTTTTCTCAATGTCACCAAAATTTCACCTAAGAATACCTTGAAATGGATTTCGTACCAAAAATTTACCCTGGGTAGTATGCTTTTTGTGTACACTACCAAGTTAAACCATTGATCTAGTTAGAAGAAGGCAATGTCGAAATTAATGAGGGTTTTTGGACATGTATACTTTGGACCATATTGAGTTCGAGATTGACCTCGGGTCCTCTCCTTCAGACACTGCAGTAGCAAAAAGTAGGGCTTAAAAAATGAATATGCGCCCAAGGTTTGATGATGGATCCCACTAATGGCCACAAATAGGACAATAACCTTGCAAAAGAGGTAAGGCCAATGAGAGTAAAGGGGCCAATTGTATCAAGAACTGACTATGGCAGGACAGCATCTGATCTTCATGTGCCCCAGAAGCTCTGAAAAGTACACACAGGAGGGCAGGTCTGGTTATAATCTATGTGATGTAGCCAGTTCTATAGATTTGATGTGAAGTCTGGTCGCTGACCCGAGAAGGGTGGTTGATGTGAAGTGTGGTCAGCAGCAGTTGAGGTGGTTGAATTACCAAATAAACAGGTCGTAGTGCTTTGAACATGATGGCTGTGATGAAGACAAGCTAGGGGTGGTCATGGTGTAGGTGGCTACGGTTTTGTTGTGGTTGAAAACTCCATAGATTTTTAGGCAACAATTGATCTCGATGTAAGCAGCAAGGAGGTAATGGCTAGCCTGGGTTTTCTAAGCAGTAAATCTGCCCAAGATTACCAAAGATAAGAAACAAGAAATAAGAAAACGGATCACGCCCTTTTCTTTTCCCTTCCTGTGCGAATTGGTCAACCAATAAAGGCATCTACTCGAGTTTTTTGTAGTGACTATTTTTTGATCTTTTATTAATAAACACTTTATACACGAAAAGGTTCGTAAAGCTCAAGTGTCTTTTAAGGAGTCAATTACTGTGTTTGGAGTTATTTAAATAGAGTACTAACAAGGGAATTAAACCATTAGCTCTACCATTTTTATATTTTTACTGAGCTACACCTGTGATTCCCAGTATTAGGTAATCTCTTTTACTACTTAGCCACACATGGTTTGATATTTGATTTTCTTGCTCTGTTACTCTGTTAAATACAAAACTTTTCAAGAATATTCACATTAACCACTATCTATTTGTGTTTTTGAGAAAGCGCTTCTAATTTCATTTCTTGTTTACTCTATGAATTAAACATGTACGTTTATTCAATTTATTTCTTATTTCAAAGATTCAAACATGAAACGAATTTTTTTCTTTTTGTAATTTCATATACTACATTTTAAAGTATGAAACAAAGTGAAAATAAGACCAGTTTTGTAACTAGTGAAATGAAAATGAAAAAGAAAAAACAATTTTTAAAACCAGTACTCCCTAACATTTAGAAGAGCTATTTGTGTCAACTCAGTAGAGTAAGGGTTTTCTAGTATTTGGATGATATATTTGTCTTGTGGAGCTAACTCAACGTCGTTTTAATTTAGGTTCGATATCAGAGCAGAAAGAAATTAGCTGAACAACGACCTCGACTTCGTGGACAATTTGTTCGACAGTCGTCTAACGAAAAGACAAGTGATGCAACGACAGAGAGGTGATTCTGATTCAGAGCATTTGCCACAATGCCCATAGTGATGGAGATATGCAAGGAACGGTCGACAAGTCTTCATGTAGAATTTGGGGATTGTTCTGTGTTGTGTTCATGTAGACTTTGGTTATTCCAACTCATTTGGAATCTGAATTAATTTATGTGGTGAGAGATTGTCATGCTGGTTGATGCCAGGATAACTTGTAGCCAGTACGTAATTTCAATAACTTTTTCGATGATCTTGTGCTTGAAGTATTAAATGTGTTGGTTAACATATCCCAGTTACTTTGGTGTATGGGTCGAACAGGATCAAGAAATTGCACCATCTTCGAAGGTGGAAATGAGAACTGGAATATAAACTAGCTGAAACAAATTTCACGCAGCAAACAGAATGTACGTTTAGAAATGCATAGATATTAACAGATGACACTATGTTTAATTGGAGAAAGTTTTGAAAATATTGCTTTTGTTTTATGTGCTTTAAAATTAGATTAATTAATCTTAATATGCGTCCATTTTCTAACAATTGTCGGATGTCGCAGCGAATTCTTTTAGAAATCTGTGAATTATGGACAGATGCCAAGCATAAATCTGTGAAAGCCTTTTGAAATTTAATTCGGGATTATGCTGGTCCAAATAAATAGAAATGTTAAAATTAATCACTTAATCAAACCAAGTTGAGGGTTTGCTGTTTGATTGGAAAGGTCAATGTAGAAGAAGAAACATGTAAATTGGCATCGCCGGTCTATTTTGTTTCTACTTATATCGAAGACATCCTTTGAGCAATTACGTTGATAAGAATCCAATATTCGACAAAATAAAGGAATTAATCAATTGATGAAATATCAAAAGAAAACATTGTTAACCTTCTATGACATTTGGGCTGTGAACTCTCAATTTTCGAATAAATATTTTTTGTGTTAGCTTTATCAATCTGTCTTTCCCCGTATGGAGAGTTTTAGGAATCATGGAGACAATCCATCACACTTGCTATGCATGGGTTTTATTTTTGTCCATATCACATTTTTCTTATTCTTATTGTTTAGACTCAATCAATTTTATAGTTGGAGTACTACAAATTTGTTTTTCAATGCTTTGCACCTCTAAAGCTTTATGTGCTTTCAAAATTATTAAAACTTCTACATTTATTCTCTATAATTTTTTTTAACAAATTTGTTTTTCAATGCTTTGCACCTCTAAAGCTTTATGTGCTTTCAAAATTATTAAAACTTCTACATTTATTCTCTATAATTTTTTTTAACTAAGTAAACTCTTGTAACCTTTCTCTCTTAATACATTCACTCATTCTTCTTCTTCATTTCATCGCTGTTTGCATCCTATTCTTCTTTTTCTTCATTTCGTAGTTGCACGATCCCATTCTTCTTTTCTTCATCTTTGTCTCACTCTGTGCACCATATTCTTTTTCTTTTTCATCTTTGCATAAGACCCTTGTATTCTTCATCTTTATTTTGCTTCTGGAAAGTGGTTCATTCACGTTTAGATTTTCCATGATCTGTTCGTGGTTTGATTATTTGAAAGTGAAAATTGGAGAAGGAGGTTTTGATTATTTGAAATTGAAAAATGGAGAAGGAGGTAGCTATTTGAAGGTTTCAAAATTTGTTAAGACCTTAATTGGATTTTGAAAACCGTCGAGTGTGAAGGGAGTAAGTTATTGGGAAGAAAGTTCTTCATAGGGTGAAGGGAGATCTATGACATCAGTCCATAGGATGGACCACCATGTGTCATACCTAATTTTCTTGATTGATTTTCCTATGTTTTGTTGATACTCTAATATTTAACTTTATTCTATGTTGTGCAATTGAGGTGAATATGCATGATTTGATATGATTGAGGCATTTCTTGTTTTAGCTACTTGGCCAAATAAACTTGTCCTAACATTAATCTATTGGAAACCCCTTTGAGCCTTAAGACTATTTTTCTTGTTTTCAGTCATTGTAAAATGAGAAAAGAAGAAAAATCATATCTTCCTTACCTTAGGAAAGAAGAAGGAGTAATGAATTCTGTTAGAAATAAGTGTGTGGGTGAGCCCACCCACAAAATAATAAAAAGGACAGAAAGGAAGATGAAAAGTTGGAGTTTTAAAAAGAAAAAAAAAGGAAAAAGAAAACAAAAAAAATAGAGAGAAAAATAAATCTTCCTTAAAAGAGTAAGAAATAAAGTTGTTTTTGAAATAAAGTGTCATTACTCCTTTTATATCAATTTTAAAAACTCAGAAATTCCAAAAAAAATATTCCTACCTTTGCCTTGACCTCAATAAAACCTTTAAAAAGCCCTCATGATCAATAAATGCATGTTTTCTGATGTATGTGAATGTTAGAATCTTGCTAAATATCAAAGGTGTTTACTTACATGAGTATTTTGAGCGTAAACACAAGCCAAAAACACTTGAGAGAAGGAGAGAAATAGATACATTTTGACTTGAGTGTTATCTTTCATATTTGATTTTCTTGGGAATTAAAAAAAAGTTAACTCATGTGTGAAGAATAAAGTGATTTCATTTGCATGTCCATGACAAAGTGGTATCTAAATGATTGATCTATGTCCGGTGCTATTCATTCTTTTGATCCAAATGCAAATATGGAATAAAATAACCCAGAACAAAGTCTTGAAATTAGTCAATTTTTCCCAGGAGTGCAAAAGGATAAGTGTGGGGGTGTGATGAGTGCATATTTATGCCCACATTTATGCTTTAAAATTAAAATTTTTTATGAGATTCATGTGCTTAAATTATTGATTAAAGTGAATTTGTAGCGATTGGATTTAGTGGGTTTGGGGATTAAAAAGACGAAAAAAGTGAGTTTTAGCGCATAAATTATTCTTGGATGTTTTAATGTTTATTTGTGCAGTTGAAATTAAAGTTCTATCCATTTAAATTGTGGAATTAAAAGTCCAATACACAAAATGGGTCTCTCCCATTAGTTTTTACTGAATATACCATGGATTTTACATATACACTCCTATTTCTGAAACAGGCCCAACAAGTAAGCCCATACACTAATCCTTTTCTCCTACACCCTAAATTTTCCTACACATACCTCTCCTACCACTACTAAGTCATATTTCCTAAGATGGTGTCACGTGACAGTCCATCACTAACACAGAGAACCAACGGTTGTGCCACATCCTCACCCCTACTACGTCAGCATCTCCTTCAACCCTTCTCCAAACATAAACCTTAGTCGTCGCACTGCCTCACTATGCTGCGTCGTCGGTGTTAACTCATTAGCAACTGTACCAAATCGTATCAAGTAATATAAAATGGTAAGACCAAGTATCGTTTTTCAAGAGACTCGTGTTACTTAACAATTGTGTAATACCTTAACTAATTAAGACTTAAAAGCTGTTTTGTTGGTGTTTAAATGCAAATACAACAAAAGTAAATATGAATGCAAATTGATCAATTGAGGCTTGACACAAAAATGAATGGATGAAGTTGATAATATGTGATGATGGTGTTGTTGGGGTTAGATTTCACCTACTTCTCTTTCATGCATATTAGAATTCATCTTCTTCATTGGAATGTTAATGTCACTTACGAAATTACTTAAAACTGATCCCTCGGCATAAAAGGCCTAGTCTTAATTATTAGACCTCAATTCCTTGAATCCCTAATAATCAATTCCGCACTGAGAAAAGAAGCTTAAGACAACCAAACGTCCTATCCCTATCCCTAGGCAATATTTCCTTTGGGTGAAATCCTCTAGATCATGATTCATAAGATATTTCCCAATACTCAAATAAATCAAACATCAAGTCATGAATGACCAAAACATAACAAGCATTAAGAATAGGAGAAAATCACTAACATTCAATGAAAAAAGCATAAAATGTTTAAATCATATTCAAATACATGAAAGTTTAGAGGTTACATCATCCCCAACAACAAATGAGTTTAGTTCTCCATTGTCGTGGAGAACCTTGGCTTACAATGGAAGAATGAAAGAATGGAAACCCTAGAAAGTGAGAGGGAAAGCTCCCACATGCCCAATCTCCCTCCAAAGGGTCAAAAATAGTGTTTCCTTGCTTCAGCCATCCAAAGATGTGAACCCTAGAGTGTAGAAGCCTTTAAATAGATCAAAATTGGATCATGGCCCAACTTCGCTGGCGTTCAGCACCCTAACTAAGGGCAACCAGGCGTGACTGTAAAGAGACTGACCCTCAGCGCCCTAGCTGAGGGAACCAGGCGTCCTACGGTGTAGCTAACTACCGCTCAGCGCCCCTGGAGAGAGTGCCCAAGCGTGCTTACGAGGTGAGTGGTGCTCAGCGCCCCAAATGGGGCAACCAGGCGCCCTTGCAAGACTTCTAACACTGAGGGCCCCTAAAGAGGGCAACCAGGCATGGCTACGTGACAACCAGCGCCTAGGGCCCTAGAAAAGGGCAACTAGGCGCCCTACGGGCCTTCTTCAACCTTGTTACAGCCTTCTGTTCCGGTGCTTTTGTTGTCCCTCCTGGATTCCAACTCCTGGATACTTTTGCTCCTCTTCCAATCATACCAATAACCTACAAAATTGAGGGAATTAGTGATAAAAATCATAAAGTATAACCTTTCTTCACTTATTTACCAAATTCAACTAAAACAAGAGTTTAAGCAAGCTTCAAAGTGAAAAAGGGTTATTTTAGTATCAAAATAACATCACAAATAACGGTAAATTCAACCGTTATCACAACTCCG